>JBBBDQ010001608.1:770000-897249 GCA_037127315.1 Ascarosepion bandense
TCATAGAAAAAGTGGGAAACGCCCTGGTCTGAGAATGTGTCTAGTACAACCGATAGATGAAACAAAAATTACATTCTGATATCTTCCAGAGGCTCGAGGCATTCCTCAGCAGGATCACTGATGAAGACCGAAAAAGGATCAGTCACGAGTTCAACAAATATTTCTATACAGTCAAGGTCCACCAAATATGAAAACTAAACAGATTAAAATATCTGAAGGTGACACATGAGGTCCATTACCCACCCGTGAAGGCAGTTGTCAACATCAGCTGAGTGCTTCTGAAGAGTCAGTGCTGAAAAATGGTCTCAACTTCATAACAACTATCAGGCAGATACCATACTTAGACATCATTGCCCATATTGAGGAAATGGGCTTGAACATCCCTCAGGCTAAGGTGGATGAGCTATGATGCAAAGTGAGACAAACATTGGTTTGGGTGATTTGGCTTTTTCAAAACATCACAAAAGAGGAAGGGCTGGCAATCAGGACCCTACAGAGGAATGAGAACATCATCATACTACCATGTTGACAACGGCAATGCACCTGTAGTGATGGGTAAAACTGAATGCACCAAGAAATCGGAAAACCTCATTAGAAGTGGTTAAAGAAAGACACCACCTTGAAAACAGAATGACAGCTGCTGCAGATCCTAATCACGAACAAGGGTCACATCCAGCCTAAGACATACAGGCAACTGTCTCATTGTTACAGTATGCTACCTCACATGTATGATCTATCTAATATTCATAAAGACAGTATTCCTCTCGGCCCAAGTGTTAGCAGCCTAGGCTCAGTGTGCCACCATCTGAGTTACTTCCTTGCAGATGTAATTGACCAACTAATAGGAAAGTCACCATCATATGTTTGAAACTCTGCCGACTTCATGGAACTTATCAAAGAAGCCCCATCCAATGCAACCAGATGGTGAGCCTGGATGTGGTGAGTGTTTGCCAAGGTATCCATGGTGGAGACACTATCGAGAATCAGGGACAGACTGACCTCAGACTCATCCCAAGAACATACCAGTGTTCCAGTAGATAAGCTGATGGAAATGCTGGATTTCTGTGCACAAACAACACACTTCTTATTGGGATCATACATATATCAGCAGGCTGAAGGCTAAGTAATGGGCTCACCATTATCGCCATCACTGGCTAACATATACATGGAATATTTTGAAGAGATGGTATTAGAATCCACAGCTCTAAAGGCGACTATGGCTGATATATGATGATGGAATATTCATACTCTGGCCACACCAGGAGGAGGTCCAGACGCTACTGGACCAGGTTTACTCAATAAGATCATAGATAAGTTCAATATAGAAAAAGGGTCACAACAAACTAGCATTCCTGGATGTGCTAATAACTTGAACAGAGATGGGGTTCAAGATATCCGTATACCGCAAACCAACATTCACCAAACAATACCTCAATTTCAGCTCCCACCACCCATACAATGTAAAGAAAGGGATCGTACGCTGCCTGCAACATCAAGCAAAAGTCATAGCCAGCAACCTAGAGACATATGAACAGGAAATGTTCAGTATAAGCAGTACACTACAGTGTAATAATTATTTAGGGTACATGACAGCGCCAACAAACATGGGAAGGAAGGTGCATGAGGATAACGACTAAGAAAACAGCCTCAGTCTGTCTATTCTATGTTAAGAGGGTTATTGAAGAAGCTACAAAGGATCTGTGGTCCATAAAACACAAAGACAATCTTTAGAAGTGATTCTACATTTCAAAGGTACCTCTCTCAAGTAAGTCACCCAACAGAGGAGGACATAACTAAGGACTGTGTGTATGCCATCCTATGTAGCTGTGGAAAAAAATATAAAGGAGAAACAGGCTACCCGCTTAAGGTAAGGCTACAAAGCCAAAGCCATAACATGAGAGGAGATAGAAAAATCAGGCATAGATGACCACATATCGAGGGAAAAAGGGGATCACCGTCCCCTATGAGATAAAGTTGAAATAATAGATGGAGAACACCACTGGAAACTATGTAAACTTAAGGAATCAGCACATATGCTAAACCAAAAATCTAAGCCAAACAAGCATAGAGATAAATACAATATAAAAACCAGTAATATGACGTGCCAGAAAAAAATCATTAGTGTCAAAAATTGCAATATGAGCTCTGGTAAAAAAAATGGTTACTGAACATTAGGTTTATAAGTTCCTTGTTCTTGTTTTTAAGGACACACAGCCCAGTGGATATTAACATTGGTTCGTTCCAGTGATTTGACCCAAAGAGTGGTGAGTTCAATACCAGGTTGTGAAGAAATCCAGAATGTCTGGTTAGAGGGAGATAACTCATTACTACCAAAAGAGACTTCGCACAAGGAATGAGAATGATATACCACAGTGATCATAAAAGGTTTGATTCGAAATTCCTAGTGCCTGAAGAACACTGGAGTGTACAATGAAACACTGTATAAATGGTAACAAAGATGAGGACAATAGACTGAATAGTGTAAATACTACCTCATCTCAGAAATATAGACAAAATACAAAAATGTTTAAAAATTGCCTTGACCTCTTCCCAACAACAACACCCACTATGCAAAACCAGCTCTTGTCAAAATAATTTTTAGATTTTTATCTTGTTTAAAAGGTTAAACAAGATAAAAATCCAAAAATTATTTTAATATTTAACTTTAGAATCAAGATATTCATTAAGATTGGCATACAAAAGGTTAATTTTGCATGGAGATCTTTGTGTCTGACAGTGCTTAAAACATTAAGACATTTCGTTTACATTTTGTAAAAATATTTTCAAAACTTTCAGATTTTTAATACAATAAAAAAAACAAACTGAGAAGCCTATTAATCTCCTCAATCCTATATTTTCATTTAAAAAATATTTTTTACTTACAGAACATACTGACAAAAAAGGCACTTTAATTACTGTAGAAAGAAAATATTTCACAGTCATATACAAATAAATCAGAGAAAGGCTAAGAATAATTATGTTGAAATGCAAAAATACACTCATTGACTTTATTTCAGATAATCTAAGTAGGAACATTGAAGCAACAATCAAACTTTAATAAGATGCATTCAATTTAAATTTTCTAGCAAAATTGCTAAATGAAAAACAAACATGTAGACTAAAGTGACTAGACTGGAAAACAGAATGCTTTTAGAGAACAACTCAAGCACTTAAAATACGGAATTTAGTCAAGAAAAAAACAGTTACAACAAAAAAAATTTAGTTTGCTCCAAATAAATCAGTGCATATCTTAAACAAAAATATGACTAATAACATTGGGTTGTTCAGAAAGTTCATGCTAATTTTTAGATGTTCACATTAGAACACAAATTTATTAAAAGATATAATACATTTCCATTTAAAGCACACTTCAAACTATCAAGAAAAGAAAGTTAGAAAATTACTTAATTTGTGTCAAATTTGCATGAAAATGGAAGATTATAATATGCATTTTAGACACTTGATGCTTTTTTTATAGCCATAAAGGCAAAAACACCTCGCAAGTAACAAAAAATATAGATGCTGTGTATGGTGAATGTGTTTTAGCTAACAGAACAGTGCAAAAGTGATCTGCTAAGTTTAAAGTTGGTGATTGTAGCCTTACTGATAAAACAGAACCCCCACTATAGATAATGACTAAATAAAAACATTGATCAAGAATAACCCGCATTAAACAACAGAGGAATTAGCAGAAGCACTAAATTATTCAAAATCCGCCATTCATGAGCACTTAATCAAGCTTGGGTACTTGAATCGCTATGATGTTGGGATATCACAATCTGAGTGAAAAGAATCTTTTGGATTGCATTTCTATCTTCAATTTGCTGTATAATCACAATGAAAATGCACCCTTTTTTAATTGTGACAGGTGATGAAAAATAGATGACTAAAAACAATGTTCAACGAAAAAGACCCTGGTGTAAGAGACATGACCCAATTTTTGTTACTTCAAAAGCAGGTCTTCATTATAAGTTATGCTGTGCATCTGGTAAGATCTGAAAGGAATCTTGTACTAATGATTTTCTGCCAAGTAACCAGTCAATTGATTCTGAAAAGTACTGCATTCAATGGGACAAATAAAAAAAAAAAAAGGCAACAATTCAGGAAAAACATCCAGAATTGGTAAAGAGGAAAGGTATTTTCCATCAGGATAATGTGAGACATCATGTTTCTTTGACGACCTGGAAAAAATTGTTGCAGCTTAGCCAGGATGTCTTCTACCTGCTATATTCACCAGTCATTGCTCCTTCTGATTTTCATTCATTCAGGTACTTGCAAAATAATCTCTGTGGTAAAAATTTCAATTCTTTGGATGACAAAAAACACCATAATGAGTTCTCTGCCAAGAAACCACCCAAATTCTGGGAAGACAGAATCTTTCAATTGAAGGAAAAATGGAGAAAGGTTGTGCAACAAAATGATTCATATTTAGTTAAATAAATATTTAATGGCATAATCTTGTTGTGCTTCAATTTCCCCTTATAATTTGGCATGAACTTTCCATATAACCCTATACTCAAATATCAGAAACTGTCAACAAGTGACAATTGACATAACCACAATATCCGGCATAATATTTATTAAAAATTTACAGGGCTAACTACAAATGACAACTTTCATTTCTCACCTGGGAATTAAAATGTTGGAAAATGATTTCAAAATTATTATTGTTCAAAAAATTAAAATAAATAAAATTCTTTTGCCATTTAGAATATATTTATAATTAAACACTTAACGTTTGGCAAGTTTTCTAACAGATTTTTCTTAAGGTTAACAAGCTTCTACATCACTTAACTTAAACTATTATACAATATGCTGCACTACACATAAATACAATCCTTTACAAAGAAAAGTGCTCCCCTTCATCTCTTATATAAAATATTACATAAACAATAAAATTTTTTTTTAAATTTAATAATGACGAGTAATTATACTAAGTCATATATATATATATATATATATATATTTCTGTAATAAAAAAAACAATAATGTCATGGAGATGACCAGGCATTTAAATATTAAATCAATCTTGTTACTTAAATATTGATTATTTATAAGTGTTTGTATATTTAATTTATTCAATATAAAATGAAAAATTCCTTAAATTCAAAACAGACATTGAAAATGTTTTATTTCATTTAACTGATGGTAGATTACTGTTTGGAATGAGAATAAACTTTATAAAAGGAGTGTGAGACTTGTTCAACAGTGAGTTACACAAAGAGCTAAAAAAAAAAAAAACACCTAGTTTTTCATCTGTTATACAATCAAGTAAACATTAATATAAATCAAAGAAAGAAAAGATGTTACTGGAACTTATTCAAATGACAGATGTCCTAGGTCAGTTTGTCATATAATTTACTATTCCTTCTGCTTTCTTATTCTACCTCAATCAATTCGGAATGTAGAAAGATTGCTATTTCAGAACCAATCAGAAGTTGTTTATCCTGTTAAACAAGACAAGGCAAAGCAATTGGAGGGGAGAGGAATAAACTGAGGTTGAATGAAGTTGGACAATTTGATTTTGGCATGATTAAACACTTGTTGGAAATAGACTAAAATATACTAGCATGTGTTTCTTAAGTAATATTCTTTGCTTTCAGAAGTGTTATTTCCTCTATCAATAAAGCATTCATTTAAATATTTTCATATTAACCATACCTCTATTCAATTAAAGAACAGAATAGAAATTCTAACAAAATGTATCTTGTTTCTAAACTATTTAAACACACCACACACATATCTATATGCACACACACACACACACACACACACACACACACAGGAGACAAGGAAAAGGTATGTAGGCATATGCATATATAAAATAAACACAGAAGTGAGAAAAAAAAATTCAAGATGTATAGAACATAAACACACAGAGGGGGGGAGTGTAGCAATACACCTCTAATTAAAGCAGATAGACATAACATCAGGTCATAAAACAGCACCTACTACCATTCTGACAGAATATAAAATGTCAAACCCTGCCACCATAAATCAAAGCAGACAGAGATATCATCAAATCAACACCCACTATCACTTTAACAAAGATGCTAAAAAGCCAAATCCTGTTATGTTAGCACACTTACAGGCACAGACACACACACACACACACACACACACACACACTACAATTAATGGTAGCAAAAGAGAACCATTTGTCAAATACCTACCCATACATCTAAACTATTTCTTTTTTAATAAAACCCAAGTAAAAAAATAAAGAAAGAAATACACAAACACTTATAAATAATCAATATTTAAGTAACAAGATTGATTTAATATTTAAATGTCTGGTCATCTCCATGACATTATTAATGTTTTTTTTTTGTAATAAAATTATTAAGTCTACATAAATACAACAAAATAAACCAAAGGACAATTCATATCCAGTTTATAGATTGGTTTTAGAGCTTAAGTATAAACTATCATATTGCCTAAGGATGTTTATCTCAGTTTCAGGTTACAAATCTTGCAAGACTACAAATAACAGAGTATGGTTTCACAACCAAAGTTTTCATTCATCTACATTAAACTTTGTCAATCTAGTACAAAGGAAAACTGATGTAGAAGTCAATTTTTTAATCAACAAGTACAAATAAGATTTATAAATCCAAGACGCTCATCATGTGGAAATATTTTCACATTATTATTTTGTTTAACACTAACAACGAATAATAAAATGTTTTTATTGAAAGTATCACAAAAGGAATAATATCAACCAAAATCAGAGTTGTACAAATTTTAAGAATCATGATTCCAAAGTAGAAATGTATTATTTTTATAATGCTGAAAAGGATGATTAACTTCCAAAGATTTAGTTTGAGTTTTGTTTAACAGCATATCAACCTTTGTGGGTTATTTAATGCCAAAACGGTGGAGGTTTGTTATTTTTTTTAATGTTCAGTTATAGTGAGAAGGTTGGATTTAGTTAAATTTTAATAAATTTTTTTTGTTTTTATTTTTTTTATCTTAGAAAACTAAAATGTCTTCTAATTTTGTATTCAAAAATGTTTTCTTGGGAATAATTTTTTTTTTTTTTCTTCAAAAATGTTTTATGGTAATTTTTTCTTCAAAAATATTGATTTTTCTATAAAAGTGTACTTTTATACTTTCATAGTGTTTTGACCCCAATTTGGGGGTTAACTATTTGCCCATAGCTGGGACCCTAACAGGTGCTAACATTCCGGATCAGAGTGGACCTGAAAACAACAGCAATTAAGAAGTGGTTCCATGCTCCTCACAACCTCCCAATCAGAGGCCTTGCTGCCAGATGCAGTTTACCATCATGCCCAGAACCAAAGATTTAGTTATGAGGAGAATAAAGAGCCAGTACTAAAAACCAATTATTTAGAAAAGCTACAGATCGTAATATCAAGAGGTGAGAGGCTAGACATTAAAGACACATTGAACTGCCACTTAGACTATCAGCATGTCTCATCCTTATACTAATTCAAAATACAATACCATGTACAATAAAAGCATTAACGAGCTCAAAGATATTAAAAATATAAATACTTCGAGCTATCTTTCTATTCATACCTTTTTATAATCTGATAAATAATGTATAATTTTTTTTTTTTTTTTGCTGATAATACAATATAATCCAAGAAAACTTACTGATAAAAAAACATTCTATACAACTAACTTACGATATCTCTTAGAATTCACATGCTCTAAATATTTCCATTTGGCTTAACCTAATCATAGATTCATCTACCATATCCTAATCGCTAACTAGCACAAAAATTCTTACTCTAATTTAGAGTGGGGGGAATCAAGAGATTTGTCCATATACATAAGCCACATACAAGAATGCACAATCCTCACTATTTAGTTCTAACAAAGTGCTGTCAATCAGGTTTTCAAAGTTTAGATCAAGATTTTTGACCTCTGAAACATAAGGTGAGACAACCTAGCAACTCATGAAAAACTGGCTGAGCTTAGTAGAAGTTAAATATAGGCTTGGTAAAATGTGTGTTAAAATCTTTAAAGGAACATTTTATGGACAATCAATGATTAGGTACACAGACCCTTTCCATACTTACTGCTTCAAGTGGAAAATACATATAGACTTTCTATAGTATCTCAGAACAAACAATGCAAACTTAAAAATTCAAGTCATTGAAAAAAAAAAAAAAAAATAAGGAAATGGAATAAAAATGTGCTAGACAAATTTAAAGTTTGATGGGAAATATTTTAATAAAATAAAAAAACAGAAAATATAATACCAGAATTTGAAAATGCACTGGAATAGTGAAAGATGCTTTGCAAAAGCTAAACAAAGTATTAAAAAACAGAAAAATTTCATTAGAAACAAAAAATAAGAGTACTGAGCTTACAGTATTTACATTATTCGGACTATTGTCCTTATCTCTGTTGCCATTTGTATGACGTTTCAGCCGTTGTGCACTCCGACCTTCTTCAGGTGCTAGGAATTTTTAATACCCTTTATTACAATCACTGTGGTATAAGGACACATGGCCCAGTGGATATAGACGTTGGTTAGCTCTTAGAGTTATGAGTTCAATACCAGGCTACAGCAGTAGTGAACAAGTAACTTGCAGGATTAGAGGGGGATAACTCATGACTTCCAATTGAGACTTTACACAAGGAATGAGGAATGATATAACCCAGTGATTGTAATAAAGGGTTCAGTTTGAAATTCCTAGCACCTGAAGAAAGCCAGAGTGTACAACGGCCGAAATGTCATACAAATGGCAACAAAGATGAGGACAAGTCTGAATAATGTATATACTACCTTATCTCAGAAATATAGACAAATAGCACTATATAATAGTATTATAAATTTTCCTATATGACAGTGAATGCTGGATAATTTTCAGAGATAAAAAAGGAGACTAAGCAATAGAGAAGTGGTTTTACAGAAAAATACTGAAAATCTGATGGACAGAGCATGTGAGCAACAAGGAAGTTCTAAAGAAAATGGGAGTTAAAAGAATACTCGTACTTAAACTCAGAAAGCAATAGTTGACATTTTTGGGACACATAAGGAAAGAGGGCTTGCAGAATTTTACACTCACAAGGCATTGAAGGCAAGATGGGCAAAGAGTAACCTACATAACAATCTTGGGTAAATGAACAGTAGAACAGAGCATGAGAAATATAGTAAAACTCTGCTAAAAACTACAAAGGATAGGAAGTTGAAGAGAGTCATGATCCCCCATGACCTGAAGGGACATTGGTGTACATATCTTTTGTATGCAAAGTAAACAGAGTTCAAGTAAATATTCAGGAAAATAAGAGAAAATATCAGATTGTTAGGTTTAAAATAGTGAAAAGTTTGTAAATGATAATATTAAAAAATAATTGAAACAATACTGATTATTTGATAATTTTATTGCTATTTTCACTGAAAGTTGTGTACATATTAAAATAAAAATGTTAAAGTAGAATGTGCTGAGAAGCTAAACATATTCAGATAGAAAAAATACTTATTGAATAGTTTACATTTTTTAAGAAATGTTTGCTCAGTGAAAATAGAGAATAATCCAAGACTTTTTTTTCTTCACCATAAGCAGCTTTCCAAAATCTATGTTACAAAAGAATTTATTTTTAAGTAAAACCACCCTCACCATCCAGAATTCAAAATTTCCAAACAGGCTGATTATAGAAGCAGGATCTCAAATACAGACAAGAGAAATGATGTAGCTGGAATACAACACATTCTTATCTGAATAGTTTAGTCTACATTTTGCAGGTTACAACACACAAAAACTGGTGTTGATCTGTACTCCTCAGTCGTTTTCAGCTACGATATTAAACAAGAATTTTATCAAAACATTAGAAATACCTCTTTTTGAAATAGTTTCATATTTTCTCTTATGAATAGAAATATCAAGATATCAAAATAGTTGCATCTTACATAAATTCTGAAGTGTTTGATAATAACCCAGCAATAGAATAAGCATGAAAATTAGTACAAATTGCTTTCCTCATGAACTAAAATCAAATACTTGAAATTGATACAACTGAGAAAAAACTAAAAGTTAATACTATCTGGTTTAACTTATTTGTTTTCATTTGTTCAAAAAGAAATTAAATTTACCTTTATAGAAGATGGGTTTGTTCAGAAGTCATGGTTATTTAGAATTATATAAAATAAACAAACAGTATTGCAGTTGGATTTCACTATTAAACAAGATTCATTTGGATGATAAATTCTATGAGAGAGATTTTAGCAATCAGAAATGTTAAGAATTAAATGCTAAATCACAATACTTGCATTTTTGCCAACATAATTCTGGAATAACAAGGCTAATCTGCAAAAATTAGATAAGTCTTTTGTATCTATTTAAAAATGGGTTTTTTCTTAATGTATTTATAAAAAGTGAACATTCCAAATAGCTTAATTCAATAATGTTATCCGAGATAACAAACAACCCATGTAATAATACTTAATATTTAACGTAGGTTTAATTAGGTTTTTTAACTTTGAAATAAAATAGAAAACAAGTCTATCATTCATGTAAAATTTATTATTTCCAGATATGCATCATTACATTAGTAGTGAGAAGAGCTTTACATATCAGCAAATTCATAAAATTTCTCTTAATGAAAGTGCTGAACTACAAAAATCGAACTTGATGCCAATAAGATAAAATAAAAATGAAAAATCCATCAATGAAATAGGTCTTATTTTATTATAAATTTGAAAATATTTACATTCAAGTAATGACAACCTACTTATAAAAGAAACTTTCATTCTTTACATAATATTACATGGTTAACCCAAATATCTATTCATGTGAATCAAATAAAATAAACAAGGCACCTGGTTTAAAAAACAAACCAAAATTAGGTTTGTTTTTTTATATAAAACTCAAGAAAAATACTTAACAATTCTTCAAGTTTTATTTTAAACTAAAAACATTTTTTGGAAAATCTTCTACATACATTATCTTCAAATCAATGAGTGCATAAATCTGAAAATTTTGAAAAGCCACTAATGATATGGTTAAATAATTCATCTTCCCATGGATTATATTGAAACATTGAATTCGAAAAGAAACTATCAGAAGGGGTATAGGAGAAACTTTTATATCTTTAGATTATATGAAAAAGAAACATTTAAAGTTGTCACAAGGTAGACAACTACTTATGAACCACAAAACTGAAACTTACCAGGAAATATATAATTATATACATACAAATTAGTTTCGGAATTATTGTATTATGATAACAAATCCTTCCAAAGGCAAGTTTGAAACTTCATAGATCATGAAGACTTATTAACATTTTCTCGGTTAATGAGTTAAAGAAAAATAGCTTAATTGGTTTCCTAATTGGGCTGGAAATAGAGAGTGCCAAAACATGTTAAAACTACATCTGCTAGATTTTATTTTAGTTTAAATAATTGAAGTAGATAGATCTATCTATTGCCTGGTTCACACTCCACCCACGTTGAGCAGGTTAAAAGCTCATCCCTTGTTCCCTGTTTAGGATGTAGTTTCTAGCTTTCTCTTTTCCAATCTTTTCACTATTACGTAGCCCCCTGCACATCAGTGGCATTACTGCCTTGCTCGGGGGTGATACAATTTAAAAAAAAAAAAAATGTAAATAAATATATTAATTGCTTAACAAATAATTGCATAACACACTGTGTGTGTGTGTGCTGATTTTATTGGTCAGGTTATAAGTACAGCTTTACATGCTGAGTCAACTGTTACAACTTAGCATGGCTTAAATCTCATGTTTAAGGTAATAAAGTTATCAATAAGAAACTAAATACCAAAATTTATGAGATTAACTAAAATAAAAATAAAGAAATTAACATCAACCAAATAAGGGGGAAAAAAATCTCTAATCAATAAAACAATGTACTTATATACTAAGAAAATTTATACTTAATCACATGAACAAACAACTTATTAATCATATTGAACAATCATGGCTTAAGCTTTTCATGTCAGTCTTACTAATTTTTTTCCCCTGATTGTTTCATTAAAATGTTTAATTTCATGCTTATACAAAAGATATCAGTGATTAAAAAAAAGGAAATGTAGATATTTTATCATGTTGCGTCAAATTTTTTAAGATGGATCAAGCCAAAAACTTTACGAGTACATTGTCATAACACAAAAGTTAAACCATGGATATAGTGCTGAAAGCAGATTGTATTGACTGCTAAATATGAATTTTAGAATTAAAAAAAATTAAATTATTTAATCATTTCACTCTGAGCAAGGCAGGACCACCACTAGTCAAAGGAAGTTCAGTCAGTCAGTTGAGTGCCATAAGTGATACACGCTTGGGCGATCATGTCTCGAAAGAGACATGACTGACTGGGCAGAAGATTATCCCACAGTAGGTTGCCATTGCTTTCTGCGGTAGACTGGTTGCCGACCAAGGCTATAGAACCCAATCTGTCCTGTTATTTAACCCATAACTGGAAGGAATAGACTGATTAATACCTTTCCCAAGGGTATTTGCGCGTAAGTGAATGCAATGAATTCAGCTGGAATTCGAACTCGGCTCCCCGATTTCTCGTTCCGAGCCGATATCCAATGCACCACAACGCACATCACAGGAAGTTACAGTGAGAGAAAAAGACTACAGAGGCTATTGAAGAAAAAATAAAAGATGAATGGGATTCAAGAAGATAGATGGCAATTGATGGTTTAAATTTTTGGAGATTGTATCAATCAGGAAATCAAGTAAACAGAAGGGAGTTCCACAGTTGGAAGTGTGAGAAAAGAAACTGTCGAGTAGAAGTGGTAGTTGCATTTAACTATTGCAACAATAGTTAAAGATAGAACCTAAATGCCAAGTTCATGTGGATGAGGCACCTAGAAAAAAAATCTCATCACTACAGTTGCCATGAAAATATTTGTAGAAAAAGACAGAGGAAAGCCAAATCATGTTCGTGAGAAAGTGACGGAAGTCAAGATGCCAAGTCAAGACCGATTAAATTGCAGATCAGTCTTTAGATTTTATCAAGAACCTTGAAATGAATAGCAGGAGCACCTGACTAGATAGGTCAACAGTATTCAATGCAAGAAAGAATAGTAGATTCATAAATGTGCAAGATGGATTCTGACAATGATAAGTTTTTATCAGTTTCAAATACCACATTTTATATGAGCTGAAGATATGTTTCTCTTACAATCTTCATAATACTTTTTGAAGCTCACTATTAATTTCAATGTAATTATAATCCATGATAGGATGAATTATATGACCCAATCATTAGTGGCCTTTTTCAAAAGTTGAAAAGTGCACATAAGCTTCTTTTTTATTATAGTTGGATATACATTCCATCTATTGTAAGGAAAGGAAGATTAAAAAGTGCTAATGTAACAAGTTCTATCTGCACTGGGTACCCCACCACTGTGGCCTTATGCTAAACTCAGCTAAGCTTAGTAAATAATCTTTATAAGTGTCTTGTTGTGGAGCAAATCTCGAAGATCATTACTACTGTAGCAATTTCAACATTCCCTGAATTACCCACAATTGTGGCCTTTTGTGTGTATGTTTTAATGTCTGCTATATTTATGGGTTAAAGTGCTCAGTATCAGAAATAGAGTAAATGTAAATATAAAAGAGGCATTGAAATGAATACACAGAGAGAGGCAACAACGTTTCATGCTAAATGCAATTGTAGGCCTGATGATTGCATTTAGTATGAAACAGTTAACACTGGGTGTTAACTTCAATGTCTCTCTCATATATATATATATATATATATTTATTAATTCAGATACTTCAATCCAAGGGAAAAAAGCAGGAAGGTAAATTCCAAAAACCCGATCCTAATTAATATTAAAAATTTTATTTTAATATTAAAAAATGATACAGGAAGAGAGCTCCATGTAATAAAATATTACAGAGCAAATATATATTAAAAAAGGATTAATTCAAAGATGTTGAATGGCCATTTCGATATGAAGATCACCACGGGGGATAACATCACCTCAGCAACAGAAAAATCCTTTCAGAAACTGGAGTTGCTGAGGTGATGTGTTATCCCCCGTGGGGATCTTCATATCGAAATGGCCATACAACATCTTTGAATTAATCCTTTTTTAATATATATATATATATATATTTTATAGAAGGGAGGAGAAAAAAAAATATGGTAAATATTGGTATATTTAAAAAGATTAAATTAGTTATTCTTAAAAAAAAAAAAAAAATATTAAGCTTGTGACAAATCAAAGTTATATCAATAACTAATGCCATTGCCACTAAAATATAACTTCAAATAATTATCAAATAAAAATATCTGGTTGGTTTATACAGATTAGTTATAATAGCATTCAGGTACATAGAAAAAAAAATATATGAGCAACTCCAGAGGACTTAAAGTAGCTTTTGCTTTAGTCATAAACCAATTAACTGGGAGGAGATGTAGAGTAGAGAGTAGTAAAGAATATTTCCAGAATTACTTTAAGCTTTATGATCAAAAGTAACAGACTGCAAACAGAAAATTGGGAAATTCCATTACAAGTGACAGCTAGGTGAAGAAATACTCACCAGGGTCAGCTTGTACTATTCTTGAAACCCTGTAACCAGGAGGTGGCAAACCTGATTGGGGTCCACAGCAGTGTTTTGTGACCCTCTTTAACAAATTTTTTTTTTCTGCTACATTTTACAAATTAAACTAATCAGAACTGACTAGTTGTATTAAAGATTTAGACATACTGGGTGAGATATTTTTTTTTTTTTTGTCTAAATTTGTATTGTTCATGCTACATCTTGAAAACATACTAAAATTTGTTATTTTTATTCTCATGTTGAATTTTAAAACTGAAATTTTTAACACAAAAAAAAGTCATGTTGATGCTGAAAATTGCTGAAAAACATTGATTTATAAGAGATAGAGAAATGTCATAACAAATAATTCTAATTTGTATTTAGATACAATGTATTTAAATTAAAATTTTTTTTTAATTGAATCGTTCACATATATTGCATATGATCCATTATTGTATATAATTAGGTTACAGTAAAACTACCTTAAGAAAGTCGAGATGTAGTAGAGTAGGGAGCCCCATATCAGATTCTATCATAAATTAGGTGAGGGCCCAGGATACTCATAATAAACCTACATTTTTTTTCTAGAAGTCAGCAACATCAATAGCAAAAAAAAAAAAAAAAAAAAAAAAAAATGTTCAAATGCTATTAATTTCAAAAGCAAATATGACTAACTTTTATTCATAAAAGTATTAAGTTTAATTAAAATCAGACTCCCATAAGATATGTATAACCTTTAAATATTTATGATGCATATGACTTGGTTACAAACTTGGCACAATAACAAAGTTATTTTGGTCAATTAACAAGAATGATAAATTAATCAATTCTGCTCCTAGTCTTGCAAAAACAAATATATAAAATACATCATACGAGATTCAAGATGCTGAAAACTAAAGATTCTATTGAATGGAGGGAAAAAAAAAAAAAGAAATTATCTTTCATAAATTGAATAAAGTATGGTTTTTCAATCCATTTCATTAAAAGTGTGTGTATATTTATTATTACAAGAGAAAATCAGTACTTTTAATATATAGATATATATTTCAGATAAACTTAAATAACAAAAATCAGATTTTGTCATAAGACGTAATTAAGACAGAAAAACCCGTCTTGATAATGATAAATATTGATTTAAAGAGAATTAAAAGAAAGGTTGTGTCATAAAGGAAAAATATCAACTGAGACAATTTGACAGCTAATAAGCTCTTCAACTGAAATTAATCATGCATTATACATAAGTAGCTTACATCAGCGATTTTTGTAATAAAATCTACACTAAATGCACAAACAAATTAGTATTTGTTGACATAACATTATAAAAAAAAAAGTTCAATCTATAAGTAATATTTGTCTCCTAGGTTTTAAGGATTGTGTGGAATTTAAATTACTTTCAATATGCTCAACTCATTTTATTTACTGCACAATTCTGAAAAATCAAAATTTCTATGTTAAAAAAAATAAAAAATATAAATATATATATAAGTAAAATATGTTTGTGTTAATATTAGCAATATATTCTAAAACCATTTTTCTTGTTTGGGATCAACATAGCAGATGTCAATTTTCATCATGTATACATAGGAATATATTCAACTAAATACTCAAATTACAAAACTTTTCTATTTTTAGTAAGACTATAAAAAGTTCATTAAATTAAATTAAAACTTTTAAAACTATGTCAGTGTTGACAAAGAAGTAGTTGAGAAATACACCCACACAAATTGAAAATTGTAACCTTCCTATTTTTCCAGATTTTGTAAAAGGATGTCATGAGTCATCATAGATAAAACTAGAAAAACCGGCCATAGGTTGTCATCTTTATCGCACAATGAGAAAACAAAATCACTATAGCATCTGAGAATACAAGCAATGTCCCTAAAGGAGTATTTTAAAATAAAATAAATAACACAATTTTTCTTGTAGGTGTTATGTTGTAGATGTTTCAGTTAAGTAGGTTAATGCCACATTCTATGAGCAATAGTGGTTGAAAAGGAGCATTAAACTAAATAAAGCTACATAACTAGCCATATTTTTTTTATCTAATAGAAAAAAAAAAAAAAGCATCTTAAAATTCATGTTATTTCAGTAAGTGAACATGTGTCAATGTTTGCATATTAAAAGATTAACACCAGCATAGATTTTATAAACATGTTAATGTAAAAAAAATAAACTTTACTGTGGTATGAAAGAATTCTACTTTGTTTTTTATTTTAGTTGTGGTTATGATGATAATCATCAAGAAAATGAAACTGTTGTAACCAATCTTATCAGAACACTTCTAAGAGTAACTAAAAGCATACTATAGTTAATTTTCTTTTTTCATAGTTATTAATTTCATTTGAAAAACAAGTTACACTATTTACATTATTCAGACTACTGTTCTCATCTTTGTACGGCGTTTCGGCCATTGTACACTCTGGTCTTCTTCAGCTAGAAATTTCAAACCAAAATTGGGTATATCATTCTTATTCTTTGTGCGAAGCCTCTTTTGGTAGTCATGAGCTATTCCCCTCTAATCAGACTAAGTTACTTGTTGACCACTGCTGTAGCCTGGTATCGAACTCACAGCTCTTTGGATAAAGTCATTGGAACTAACCAACATCTATATCCACTGGGACATGTGTCTTTAAGGACAAGAACAACCGAATTTCTGGGACTTATAAACCTAAATGTTCAGTAAACAATTTTTTTTTTTTATTACCAGAGTTAGAATGTGTTTTTCTAGCCGTTTTTTTTCTTTTTTTACCAGAACTCATATTGCAATTTTTGACACTAATGATTTTTTCTGATACTCTGTATTACTGGTTACCATATTGTATTCATCATGCTTAGTCAGCTTATGAGATTTTTGTAGCCTAGCATACATGCTGATTCCTTAAGTTTTGGTAGTTTCCAGTGGCATTCTCTATTATTTCAACTCCATCCCATAGGCAGGTAGTGACCCCCTTTCTCTCCATATGTGGTCAGCTACACCTGATTTTTCTATCTACCCTCATGTTATGGCCTTACAATGTTCTTGTAGCCTTACCTTAAGGGGGTAACCTGTTTCTCCTTTATACTCTTTTTTCTACAGCTACATGGAATGGCATATATACAGTCCTTAGTCATGTCCTCCTCTGTTAGGATTCTTACTTGGGAGAGGTACCTGTGCAGTGTAAAACCACTTCTGAAGATTGTCCTGACGTTATATGGACCAAACATACTTTGTAATTTCTCCCATAACCCCTTCACATAGAATAGACAGACTGAGGCTGTTTTCTGAGAGTTGTTATCCTCATGCACCCTCCCTTCCATGTTTGATGGAGTTGATGTCAAGCACCCTGGATAATTGTTACGTTGTAGTGTACTGCTTATACTGACCATTTCCTGTTCTATGTCTCTGGGTTGCTGCTTATGACTTTTGCTCAATGTTGCAGGCAGCGGATGATCCTTTCTTTACATTGTATGGGTGGTGGAATTTGAATTGAGATATTGTCCAGTGAATGTTGGTTTGCGGTAGACAGATATCTTGAACCTTACCTCAGTTCGAGTTATTAGCACATCCAGGAATGCCAGTTTGTTGTCACTTTTTTCTATAGGGAACTGTAGTGATGATCTTATTGAGTAAACATGGTCCAGTAACGTCTGGATCTCCTCCTGGTGTGGCCAGGGTCTGAAGGTATCATCAACCACAGCCACAGAGTTGGCTTTAGAGCTGTGGATTTTAACGTCATCTCTTCAAAGCATTGCATGTATGTTAGCCAGTGATGGTTACTGAACATTAGGTTTATAAGTCCCAGAAATTCAGTTGTTCATATTTTTCAGGACACATGGCACGGTGGATATAGATGCTGGTTAGTTTCAGTGACTTGACCCAAAGAGTCTTGAGTTCAATACCAGGCTACAGCAGTGGTGAACAAGTAATATTTTTTCCCTCCTGTCATGCTGAAAGGTTTGGATTATTTTGTTTTTTTCATGTCTTAATACTAAGATATTCAATAATAAGTGTGTGTGATTATATATACACACACATACACTTGTCACTCCAGCACCCCGACTCCAGTGCACACACCTGTAAAAGCAAATAGCCCTGACAAGCAAGAACATTACAATGGTGTTCTCACAAAACTTCAACATCGGCATGAATCTGCTCTGCTAAGTTGTACTTATCAATGCTCTATCTACAACCCGATATCAAGCACTTTACAATTAAAAAGAAAAAAAAATTCATTGCCAAAATACATTTTATCAGTAAAACCAATAAAAAATGATATAGTCATCCGCAGACAGATCTGTTTCACAGCTCATCAGTATGGCTAGGCCCCGATTGCTTTTAACCCAGGATTGAAACCCAACTGAAGTGGCGTCAGTCAGCGATTCTACCTCGGGGCTATGGGAACTTGGTAGAAGAAGGCAGACGTTTTAGCATGTATATTATCATTATACACGCCCAATAACCAAAGTGCTCTAATTCATTAGTGAATGAGCAATGCGTACATGCTATATATATGAGATAATATAAAAATTAAATTGGCTTCTTTTGCTAAAAACCACATTATATACAGTGGAATTTTCATGTGCTCAACTTTATTTTTTTGTATAAGTACCATGTCTTTTAGGCTGTTTGAGATCAAAACTCAAACACAATGTCCTGTCCTTCATAGCTCTTAGTAAATTCTGCCTTTTTTTTTTTTTTTTTTTTTTTTACTATCTCTCCTAAACCTAGTTCTGCTACAAGCTATATTAATTGTATTTTTAGCTTTTGATATATTCTAGAGTTTATGGCATGAAAAAAGAGTGTATAACTTGGATTACAGTCAATTTGTCTAACTGGAATAACTAGCTTTTTGAAGAAATGAAAACAAAATAGACAAGAACTAAAACAAATAATGTACAAACTTCAAAAGGAAATTAGCTTCAACACCTAAACCCTCAAAGGGGAATGAATGTCAGCATCTAACACCAAATATTTAAACATCAAAAGTTGCTGAATGCCAACAATAGTAAAGGCTTTTTTAATCAAGGGAGAGAAAACATTTTTAAAAAAATTCTACAAATGTTTTTTCATACCATCAGGGATTTCATGTTAAATTCTATGGAATATTCTGGTATTTAAAATTATCCTAAAACTCAAGATGGTTCCATTGGCTGTGTTCCAACACTGGCACTTAGTGTCAAGGTGATTGTGCCAAGATAGCAGAAGTTTCGAACTGAGGAGAGGGTGGGTGGTTAGAGAGGAAAGATTGCCAATTTTTTATGCATGTATATTCAGCATAAATTTATAAATATAGAAACGTAATACTTTTCCTTTATATTTTCTTATTCATCCTGTTATTTTGCCAGTCTTACAATTGTATATATCTGATTGAGTCAATGTTATACAAAAGTAAATTGCTAGTGTTTAACTTTTATTAAAGACATTTTCAAAGTAACCAACTTTCAAAGAAAGTTGGTTTGTTTAGAATAATGTCTTCATTTTTTATTATTCTAATATTTGGCTTAATGTATTTCCCAATCATCATGTCAAGGTAATATCTGTTGGCAATATAAACACAAAAGTAAAAGAAAAAAAAGAAAAAAGAAAAATGGAGGGGATGCTAAAATTCTGGTCCAAATAAACGAAATTTCCAAATTCAAATCTAGGGCCTTTCTAACTTTGTTAGAAGAACCCCTCTATGTCTTTAAGAGTTTAGCCATACGCACCATGCTTGGCCAATTGTGAGTTGATGAGGCTATTTAACCTATAGTTGAAATGGATGGTTTGTTAACTGAAGAGTTTGTCGGTTGTTTAACAGCTTTTTTGTTGTTGGGGTTCCACTTACCTACCTCACCAGACTTAGATCTGGTGGGGGGAGGCTGATTTAGATATCAACCACTCATGTTTTGAATTCAGAATTGTCCATTACCTAGACCACCTATAGGAGTCTAGTCTATTCTGCTGTTCACTCATAACTGGAGTGAGGGAGAAGAGATGGATTTGTATCTTTCCCAAGCATATTTGCATGTAAACGAATAAGACAAACTTGACTGGAATTTGAACTTTATTTTCCAATTCCTCAATCAGAACTGTTTTCCATTACTTCACTATTCCTGAAGTTTAGTAACAATTATTTGTGGAGAAGAAAGGAAAAAAAAAAATGAGTCTTCAAACCTGAAAAGAGGAAACATATGAGCATCAACTCTATGCTAAGTAATAACAAACCATCATTATTAAAAGAAAAGTACGAAAGTCTAAATGGTTAAATGAGAATTCTGTACAGAAGCAGCTGTAAAATCCAAAGATGAAAATATAATGATGGCACGTAACTGATGCTCTAATAAACCAAATTAGCAGATATGAAGTTTTATACAAATAAGGACTAAAAAAATGTGCTTGTATATAACTGGATCCATTAGAAAATGCAGGTGTTCACAGACTGATGACATAAGCATATAACTAATAACAGTTTAAGTCAGTTTAAAGGTTTTAACAAGTACAAAAATGAATATTAGACCAAATTCCTACATGACAAAAATCGCATCTAAATTTATTTTAAGGGCTCTTGACAAGAAAAATTCTTCAAAATGATCAGTAATATAAATCAGACACAGATCTATAAATAATCAAGAGTAAATCATTGAACTTAAATAGAATTCCCTCTATTCAAGTTCAATTACTTACATTTCTATATATTCATGCAAACAGTCACAAGAAATACACAAATGGGAGACCAGAAGACGTGATATAGACAAAGGGAGGTGAAATACGAGGGAAAATTAACCAACTTTAGGATATGAACAACAATACACTTGGGTCTAGAGTCAAAATAGTAGTATCCATTACTGATGGTGAATAAAAGAAAGCTATCAAGCAGATGAGATGAGACTACTCTAAGAATGCCATATAAAGACTTCAAAGAACTTTGAAAGGAAACATGCCAACTTCTGACTCACACTGGGAATATCTCTGAGCTGAAAAAATAAAAAAAATTGAAAAATAAAAATAAAATAAATGGAAAAAGTGGATAGCCAAGGGTTTTGATGTCACCAAAACAGTCTCAAGATTTTTTTTTTAATACAACACCTTATATTGTGATAAAAATTATAGCTAAATAAGTAATAACAATCTGGTAACTTTCAAAACATTATAAAACTGATTTATAATAAATTTAAAAAATTGTATCAATTTCTAATCAATTTACTAAAAAATATATAAGTTAATTATATGGCAATAATTACATTGGTTGACAAATCAACCAAATTATAAAAATGAAAATAAGGACTACAGTAAGTAATTTTTACTAAGCGAAATAAAATTGTGTTTGTCATTTCTTCAATATTTTTATCCATTATGCTATTTATAATTTATGTACTTTTCCAAGAGAAACTTTGATGCTCTGTCTACTGAAATGAATGAAAACAGTTAATCTAACCAAATTTAACATTTATTGAATTTTACTTTACAGATCATTGTTATTGCAATAGTATACTAATCATGAAGTTCCACAACATACATAATCAATTATCAACATTTTAATAAGGTTAAAACAATTGCAACATTCATGGAGCTAAAAATTGATGAGCTATGAATTTACAATGTCCCAAATTTGCAGACATCCTTTAAAAAAGTAAAAAGAAAACTAGTTCAGTTTAATAATCAAAACTGAAGACTAACAACTAGGACATTACTAAGTTTCATTTATTTATAAATGCTGTATCATGGGTTCTTCATTGCTAAAGTCCTCAAATCAAACCGTAAGCTTTTTAGTTCTATGTAGCACAAATAATAAGCACATGAAAATGGATCTTTGTAACACTGAAAAGAAAATTAACTCAATATTGGCTAATATAATTAAACAAAACTATTTGTAGCAAGTGATGCCATATTTATAAGCAAGATTACTCCCTTATATTGATCATAGTACTTCTAAGTATCTAACTGTAAATATATAGAATTATTTTATTATATAGAAATGAGATTTTATACAGAAACATCTTAGTCATTCAAGGTTATCCACCCAATAGTAAGAATACAGAAGAAATTAAAGACCATAAAATTTAGGAGAGACAAATTCAAGAAATTATATAATATTTGGGTGGGGAAAGTGGCATCAGTGTTGCAAGCAGTATTTTCTGAATTTGCTTATATAAATTCATACAAGATTTTGCAACTTTAATTACTGCTGACCAAACTAAATTCCTTTTTAAGAATCAGACATTTTATGAATATTTTAAATAATTTTAGAAGAAAAAAAGAATGATGATTTGTTCATCTATACAAACAAATACTGCTTAGAAAAATAAAGGTGGGACAGAAATTAATAAAAATACAAAAATAAATGCATGTTTACTAGAAATAAGATTTCATTTCAGGATTAAAATTATACTTTAAAATAAAATTTAAAAAATAAAAATAAAATAAAATTTATAAGAGATTCAAATCTACAAAGCAAATTTTGTTAAAATATTTAATTTTAAAAAATTAAAGTCTTTATGGCAGTCATTTTTGTTTTTCCTATCAATATTGCAAAAGTAAAGAATCTAAAGTCAAATTTATAACAGATTATAAATTTAAAAAAAAAAAATTTAAAAAAATTTTTTTTAAAAAATGGATCTATTAAACCTCAAACAAAAAAGAAAAACTTTATTCAAACTAAAAGTTATTATATTATTATTTTTGCCTTAAAAAGTTATTGAAAAATATAATGCATGGCCAAAATTGAGCAAACCTAAATTCAAAACTAATGGAAAATTTATATTTGATTTTTAGTTGGTTGGTTGTTTTATGGCATATCAACCTCAGGTGGGTCATTTATTGCCAACTAAATTTTATTTATTTATTGCTGGTAATACCTTTTTCTTTCAACAATTTATTGTTGTTTTTATATAAGTTGTGTCTAGTTAGTAATACTTTTTTTCTTTTTGAGTATCAAGATTCATTGGGATTTGTTTTTAAAGGGCAGGATCCTGAAGTCCTGCCCTGTTATTTAATCCATAACTGGACGGAAGGGACAGATTAATACCTTTCCCAAGGGTACCAGTGCTAAAGTGAATGCAGGGTATTCAACTAGAATTCGAACTTGGCTCACCAATTTCTCTTTTCGAGCCGATATCCACTGCACCACAATGTACATCCATCACTAAACGCTTACAGCACCTGGTATTCCCAAGTGGTCACCCATCTAAGTACTGACCAGGCTCAATGTTGCTTAACTTCGGTGATCGAGTGAGAACTGGTGTATTCAACGTGATATGGCCGTAAGCCATTTATATTTGAAGTCATTAGTATAAATTGCACAGGCAGGTCATCATAGAATGCATGAACATCTTTTTAATAGTAAAACCTTGATACAAATATGAAAAACAACATTGCTGAAACTTAATTTAGTATTAAATTTCAAATTTGGCTTCAGTCACTTTCCCCACCACTGTAACGTTGCCCCTCTCTGCCTTTTCTATAAATACTTTCATGGTAATTGTTTGGATGAGCTGTTTGTTATGGTATCTATACTTTTTAAATTGAAATGCAGTACTAGACTGGTAGTGAGATCTCATGAATTTACAGTTGAGCCGTAAGCTCTATGCTAACAGTTTCTTTTCTTGCACTTCTCATGTGTGGAACTCCCTTCCAGCCAACTTTAATCTGCAAAAATTTCAATGCAATGTAATGTCAATAACTTTTGACTAGCATTACTCTTCTCTTTCTCAAACATTATTAATGTTACTGTTACTAATACTTTCACACCTTGTAACCCCCTTGTGCCTTAGTGGCTTTACTACCTTGAATTGAGTGACACTGATTAAAAAAAGAAAAGCTGAACTTTAAAAATACAGAAAATGACAGTTTGATACTGATATGTCCTGGAAAGGGAGATATATATATATATATATATATATATATATCTGATTTGAGGTAGTTAAGCAGTTTAGGCAAATGTAACCGGGTAGAACAATCTAGAATATAGATGTATTGGACGGTATTCATCGTAGACCGGTACACCTCTCTGCATCCTCGCCTTAGTCAATATTTATGGCTGACACCAGCCAATCACATTACTGTGAGGGGGGAACCAAGGTGTATGCATATTCATTACATCAGATACAATATTTAATTTTGAGAATCATTTATTCAAATTTAGACAGAAGCAACACTAAAAGCACAATTCATCTTTTTTCACACTATTAAAAAAAGCATTTATAATTTGAAAATTTTAATTGTAACTGTAAAACTTAATATTTTAAAATTTAAAAAAAAAAAAAAAAAAAAAAAAAAAAAGCTAAGAAAATGATACTAATTGAACACAAATCAGTGGTAAGATTTTCTATTAAAAATAAATAAATAAAATATTTTATACAGTTAACTTAAAATTTTTGTGCAGCTGAATCCAGTTATTTCAAGATTCATTTTATTGTATAAACATGGAAAATAAAATAAGGAAAATGATCTAAAAGACTTTCATATGTCAATATATAGATTTTATTATATGTTTATATAATTAATACACATTTGAGATACCATTTAAAAAACTACATTATAGATAATTGAAATTTTAGCAAAATCAATTCTAAAATGTCAGTATAATACAAAATAGCACCAGTTTTATTAATTGTAAATCATGGAAATTAGTGTAGACATTAACTTCTTTTACTATAAAAATGTGGGAACCAAATGTTTAATATAAGAAATTTTTTATTAATATTAGATTATATCCATTTAAACAAGACAGGAAAAAAAAATCCAAGTAACTGTTTCTTTGTTTAATTTTCTGTTAACACAGGAGACCATTAGAACATAGTCCAAACAAGTAGTGTCTCTTTCTCGTAACATTCCACCTTTTTAAAGTAACATGAGTACAAGACGATCTGATAAAGCAGAAAATTGAAAGTTTAAAATAAAAGAGTCATACGATAGGTTTGGAATATCTCAAGAGCAAACCTGTTTGAGGCTGTCAGAAAAAAAAAAAACCATGTAAATTTACCAAAGAGAATGAGATATTGAAGAGCAAGGAGAGGAGATGCAAACAGCACCTAAAGCTGTTCCAGATGATTGGACAAATTAAAGGGTTATAACCAGTAAGAGTCAGAAGAAATTAAAAACTAAAGAATGGATGCAAATATTTTCTTCCATAATACTGTGAATATTTTCATACAAAATCCATTTTAAAACAGTACTTTTGATATTTTTAAAAGTTACCTAATTTAGCTAAGATTGGTCTAAAACTGATACTTAGATATATTGGCCACCTAATCTATTCTCTTTTGAAAATTATGATTAGCATTACAAGCAATATTTATATCAGAGAAGATTATTTTCAAATCACTTCTTCCAAATCTGAATTCAGTAGGCATCATTCTCACATTCTTAACTGAAATAAAACAATTTTGGCACAAGGCCAAATTTGTAGAGTATCTGCCAATGAATGAACTAACTAGCAAAGGCTTGTGGTACATCTAATATAATTCACTGTTTTACAGCCAGAGTTTCTCACAAACATAATATATAAACAAATACTGACAGATACAGCAAATTGGTAAACCACAGAATCACTGTCAAATGGCTAGAATATATCTTTAAGCAAGATGTTGATGACATTGGTTAGTTTTATGAAAAAGAACAAACATTGATTTCAAACCAGAAAGATAAAGGGCATTTCTCCTGTCAATTTAGCACTTGCAAAACTTACATCTAGACAATATAAATTAAAGTTATATTGTATATGTATGTATAATTAACAATATTAAAACTATTTCTCCAAAAGAAAGTTGATATTCATTAGAATTTTGAAGAGAGAAAATAAATCATCCCATACTTCAAATATTCTTTTTTGTAGTTTTATCTAAAAATTGTTTTCTTTTAACTTTCTAGAAGGATAATAATATAAGGAGTGAAAATGTATACAACAACTAGATAGAAAATTTGGTTAAGTTGGGTAAGAATAACAAAGAGATGATGAGGAAGTCAGGTCAGAAAGTGGACCAAACAGTTAAGATATTCCAATTAAGAGATCAGCTGGGAGGAGCTACAATAACCAAATGTACCCACACTCACTATTAGTAGCCAGAGAGAAGGTATTAAGTGGTCTTTAGATAATTATGTCATTAGAATGTCAAAGATTTTACAATCAAAACTTGAAGAAACTGATCATTAATATCTGGTTATAGTGTTATGACATACTATGTAACTATTTTTAATAATAAAATCAACATGTATAAATTCTATAAATTTTATTTTATATTTAAAGACCATTAATGCTAAATTATAATATTTATTTTTAAAAACTGAAAGCAACAGTCTAAGATTCAGTTAAGTGCCATATGTGATATAAGATTGGGTGATCAGGTCTCAAAAGCGTTATGCCTTGCTTTGTATTATATTCAGATATAAGACTTTGAAAAGTTGACTTAAGATAGAGCTAAAATTTGTATAAGTGATGACAACATTCCCAATTTTTTCAATTCTTTATATTTTGTCGTTTCCTCTCTTAGTAATGAACTTGGTTCATTTTGTCCAACTAAATGATGAAAACAAAAAGGAAATTAATACTGAGCATCAGGAAGAGACAGCTGAATTTCCTGGCACATGCAATGAGGAAGGAGGGCTTGGAGAATCTGATACTAACAGGCTAGATAGAGGGGAAAAAGAGACAATTGCATGGTGCAACAGGAGAAGGTGTGCTCAGAGCCACCAGGGATAGGGAAACGTGGAAGGACATGATCGCCTACATCCTGAAGGGACCGGGCACAGAAGAGAAGAAGAATCTATGTACATTGTGGTACAGTGGATATCAACTCAGAACGACAAATCAGGGAGCCAAGTTCAAATTCCAGTTGAATTCCTTACATTCACCTGTGCACAAATACCTTTTAGAAAGGTATTTGTCCATATCTTCCCTCCAGTTATGGGTTAAATAATAGGACAGATTAGGTTCTATAGCCTTGGCTGGCAATCAGTCTACTGCAGGATAATCTTCTGCCCAGTCAGATCATCCTAAGCGTGTATCACATATGGCACTTAACTGACTGATAGTGAGAATAGAAATGATTATCAAGCAAGGATGTTAACTGCCAAGAAATGATAATAAACAAGAACAATTGTACACACAAAAGAAAAGAAAAACCCTTTAATGACAATCATCCAATAGTTAGCAGCATTTACTGAAGACAAGAAATTCAACAGAACAGTAGCAGCAAAATGCAGTCAGACAAGCAAATACTGCAACCCTTTATACAAAAAAGGATATGCACCTGAAGAGAGGAAAAAAGGAAGCAGTGATAAAAAAAAAAACAAAAAAAAAAAAAAAACGACAAGAGCACAGAACCGGACACATTTATGTCTGAAGACAAAACTTAAATTACAAAAAGGCTTCAAACATAGTAATGTCAATCAGCTGCTATAAGAAGTGGATGATCTTTAAGGGTCAGGAATTTAAATTAATATCATCAAAACAAGCATTATTTTTGAAAGAAACATATCTAATATAATGCCAGTGTCTGAATTCAAAAGATGAAAATGATTTTTTTTTTAAAGAATTTGCTGAACCTATAAAATATTTTTCACGAAAAGGCATTATATTTTTATATAAATTATAAGGTTGCAATTTTAAAAGAATTATTGTACAAGAACAAATAATCAATATTAAAATATTTGTTATAGAAATACCCTTTGTAATTTAGGAAAAGGTTATACTTTGAAACGACAGCAAAGAAAAATTAAATAATGGGGACTACAGCTGGAGTTGATAGCAAAAAAAAAAAGTCAAGATATTACTCAAGATTTAAAGTCCAAATATGTTAAAACAATAGTTAACTCAGACTAATTCCTTAAGAGTTATGAAAGCAAATGAAAAAACACATTTCTTTAAAATGTAATTTTGTTTATAGCTTCAAAACATACTTTCACAATATAAAAAATTTTCAAACATCAAAACTAATTCTTAATAGTTTGTTTAAGCTTTCAGAAAAAAAAATTATGACTTATATACAAAAATTTAGAGTGAGAATAAATATAAAGAGTAAAGCATTAGCAGGAAAACATGAAAGCAACTTTAATCTGAAATGAAAAGAAAAATCATAAGAGAATGCATGAAGAAATAGTCCCATATTTGAGCTAGAGATGTAATATTTTCAAAGACTCCTTGACAAGGAATATTCAAGGACAAAAGTATAAGATCAAAAGAGTTAGGTAAAAGCCTCGAAATAACGAGATATTACTATTTTTCATATTGAAGATTTCTCAAATTAATCAATATACTAATGAAATATTAAAAAAAAAAAAAAAAAAAATTAGAAACGATAAATATATATTTGGTGAATATTCAAAATGGAATACAAACAATGCATACCACATTAGCAAATGTCATGGTTTGCTTCATTATATATATATATATATAATGAAATACAAACTTCTTCACCAAAGTAAAAAGCTTTCAAAAGAATTCTGAGGTTTTTGGTTTAGATTTTAAGAAGTGTTGAAAAGTTCTTGGTTGATCTCATTCCCAAACTCAGGACTGTTTAAAAGGGATTCTTGGTTGATCTCATTCCCAAACTCAGGACTGTTTAAAAGGGATTCTTGGTTGATCTCATTCCCAAACTCAGGACTGTTTTAAAGGGATTCTTGGTTGATCTCATTCCCAAACTCCAGGACTGTTTAAAGGGATTCTTGGTTGATCTCATTCCCAAACTCAGGACTGTTTAAAAGGGATTCTTGGTTGATCTCATTCCCAAACTCAGGACTGTTTAAAGGGATTCTTGGTTGATCTCATTCCCAAACTCAGGACTGTTTAAAAGGGATTCTTGGTTGATCTCATTCCCAAACTCAGGACTGTTTAAAAGGGATTCTTGGTTGATCTCATTCCCAAACTCAGGACTGTTTAAAGGGATTCTTGGTTGATCTCATTCCCAAACTCAGGACTGTTTAAAAGGATTGTGGTTGATCTCATTCCCAAACTCCAGGACTGTTTAAAAGGGATTCTTGGTTGATCTCATTCCCAAACTCAGGACTGTTTTAAAGGGATTCTTGGTTGATCTCATTCCCAAACTCAGGACTGTTTAAAAGGGATTCTTGGTTGATCTCATTCCCAAACTCAGGACTGTTTAAAGGATTCTTGGTTGATCTCATTCCCAAACTCAGGACTGTTAAAGGATTCTTGGTTGATCTCATTCCCAAACTCAGGACTGTTTAAAAGTTAACTTGGTTGATCTCATTCCCAAACTCAGGACTGTTTAAAAGGGATTCTTGGTTGATCTCATTCCCAAACTCAGGACTGTTTAAAAAGGAGATTCTTGGTTGATCTCATTCCCAAACTCAGGACTGTTTAAAAAGGGATTCTTGGTTGATCTCATTCCCAAACTCAGGACTGTTTAAAAGGGATTCTTGGTTGATCTCATTCCCAAACTCAGGTTTGTTTAAAAGGGATTCTTGGTTGATCTCATTCCCAAACTCAGGACTGTTTAAAAGGGATTCTTGGTTGATCTCATTCCCAAACTCAGGACTGTTTAAAGGGATTCTTGGTTGATCTCATTCCCAAACTCAGGACTGTTTAAAAGGGATTCTTGGTTGATCTCATTCCCAAACTCAGGACTGTTTAAAAGGGATTCTTGGTTGATCTCATTCCCAAACTCAGGACTGTTTAAAAGGGATTCTTGGTTGATCTCATTCCCAAACTCAGGACTGTTTAAAAGGGATTCTTGGTTGATCTCATTCCCAAACTCAGGACTGTTTAAAAGTTCTTGGTTGATCTCATTCCCAAACTCAGGACTGTTTAAAAGGGATTCTTGGTTGATCTCATTCCCAAACTCAGGACTGTTTAAAAGGATTCTTGGTTGATCTCATTCCCAAACTCAGGACTGTTTAAAAGGGATTCTTGGTTGATCTACATTCCCAAACTCAGGACTGTTTAAAAGGGATTCTTGGTTGATCTCATTCCCAAACTCAGGACTGTTTAAAAGGGATTCTTGGTTGATCTCATTCCCAAACTCAGGACTGTTTTAAAAGGATTCTTGGTTGATCTCATTCCCAAACTCAGGACTGTTTAAAAGGGATTCTTGGTTGATCTCATTCCCAAACTCAGGACTGTTTAAAAGGGATTCTTGGTTGATCTCATTCCCAAACTCAGGACTGTTTAAAAGGGATTCTTGGTTGATCTCCATTCCAAACTCAGGACTGTTTAAAGGGATTCTTGGTTGATCTCATTCCCAAGCTCAGGACTGTTTAAAAGGGATTCTTGGTTGATCTCATTCCCAAACTCAGGACTGTTTAAAAGGGATTCTTGGTTGATCTCATTCCCAAACTCCAGGACTGTTTAAAAGGGATTCTTTTGATCTCATTCCCAAACTCAGGACTGTTTAAAAGGGATTCTTGGTTGATCTCATTTAAACTCAGGACTGTTTAAAAGGGATTCTTGGTTGATCTCATTCCCAAACTCAGGACTGTTTAAAAGGATTCTTGGTTGATCTCATTCCCAAACTCAGGACTGTTTAAAAGGGATTCTTGGTTGATCTCATTCCCAAACTCAGGACTGTTTAAAAGGATTCTTGGTTGATCTCATTCCCAAACTCAGGACTGTTTAAAAGTTCTTGGTTGATCTCATTCCCAAACTCAGGACTGTTTAAAAGTTCTTGGTTGATCTCATTCCCAAACTCAGGACTGTTTAAAAGGGATTCTTGGTTGATCTCATTCCCAAACTCAGGACTGTTTAAAAAGGGATTCTTGGTTGATCTCATTCCCAAACTCAGGACTGTTTAAAAAGGGATTCTTGGTTGATCTCATTCCCAAACTCAGGACTGTTTAAAAGGATACAGTTGATCTCATTCCAAACTCAGGACTGTTTAAAAAGGGATTCTTGGTTGATCTCATTCCCAAACTCAGGACTGTTTAAAAGGAGATTCTTGGTTGATCTCATTCCCAAACTCAGGACTGTTTAAAAGGGATTCTTGGTTGATCTCATTCCCAAACTCAGGACTGTTTAAAAGGATTCTTGGTTGATCTCATTCCCAAACTCAGGACTGTTTAAAGGGATTCTTGGTTGATCTCATTCCCAAACTCAGGACTGTTTAAAAGGATTCTTGGTTGATCTCATTCCCAAACTCAGGACTGTTTCAAAGGGATTCTTGGTTGATCTCATTCCCAAACTCAGGACTGTTTAAAAGGATTCTTGGTTGATCTCATTCCCAAACTCAGGACTGTTTAAAAGGGATTCTTGGTTGATCTCATTCCCAAACTCAGGACTGTTTAAAAAGGGATTCTTGGTTGATCTCATTCCCAAACTCAGGACTGTTTAAAAAGGGATTCTTGGTTGATCTCATTCCAAACTCAGGACTGTTTAAAAGAGATTCTTGGTTGATCTCATTCCCAAACTCAGGACTGTTTAAAAGGGATTCTTGGTTGATCTCATTCCCAAACTCAGGACTGTTTTAAAGGGATTCTTGGTTGATCTCATTCCCAAACTCCAGGACTGTTTAAAAGGGATTCTTGGTTTGGTCATTCCCAAACTCAGGACTGTTTAAAGGGATTCTTGGTTGATCTCATTCCCAAACTCAGGACTGTTTAAAGGGATTCTTGGTTGATCTCATTCCCAAACTCAGGACTGTTTAAAAGGGATTGGTTGATCTCATTCCCAAACTCAGGACTGTTTTAAAAGGATTCTTGGTTGATCTCATTTCCCAAACTCAGGACTGTTTAAAGATTCTTGGTTGATCTCATTCCCAAACTCAGGACTGTTTAAAAGGATTCTTGGTTGATCTCATTCCCAAACTCAGGACTGTTTAAAGGAGATTCTTGGTTGATCTCATTCCCAAACTCAGGACTGTTTAAAAAGGGATTCTTGGTTGATCTCATTCCCAAACTCAGGACTGTTTAAAAGGGATTCTTGGTTGATCTCATTCCCAAACTCAGGACTGTTTAGGGATTCTTGGTTGATCTCATTCCCAAACTCAGGACTGTTTAAAAGTTCTTGGTTGATCTCATTCCCAAACTCAGGACTGTTTAAAAGGATTCTTGGTTGATCTCATTCCCAAACTCCAGGACTGTTTAAAAATTCTTGGTTGATCTCATTCCCAAACTCAGGACTGTTTAAAAGGGATTCTTGGTTGATCTCATTCCCAAACTCCAGGACTGTTTAAAAGGGATTCTTGGTTGATCTCATTCCCAAACTCAGGACTGTTTAAAAGGGATTCTTGGTTGATCTCATTCCCAAACTCAGGACTGTTTAAAGGATTCTTGGTTGATCTCATTCCCAAACTCAGGACTGTTTAAAAGGGATTCTTGGTTGATCTCATTCCCAAACTCAGGACTGTTTAAAAGGGATTCTTGGTTGATCTCATTCCCAAACTCAGGACTGTTTAAAAGGGATTCTTGGTTGATCTCATTCCCAAACTCAGGACTGTTTAAAAGGGATTCTTGGTTGATCTCATTCCCAAACTCAGGACTGTTTAAAAGGGATTCTTGGTTGATCTCATTCCCAAACTCCAGGACTGTTTTAAAGGGATTCTTGGTTGATCTCATTCCCAAACTCAGGACTGTTTAAAAGGGATTCTTGGTTGATCTCATTCCCAAACTCAGGACTGTTTTAAAAGGGATTCTTGGTTGATCTCATTCCCAAACTCCAGGACTGTTTAAAGAGGATTCTTGGTTGATCTCATTCCCAAACTCAGGACTGTTTAAAAAGGATTCTTGGTTGATCTCATTCCCAAACTCAGGACTGTTTAAAAGGATTCTTGGTTGATCTCATTCCCAAACTCAGGACTGTTTAAAAGGGATTCTTGGTTGATCTCATTCCCAAACTCCAGGACTGTTTAAAAGGGATTCTTGGTTGATCTCATTCCCAAACTCAAGGACTGTTTAAAGGGATTCTTGGTTGATCTCATTCCCAAACCAGGACTGTTTAAAGGGATTCTTGGTTGATCTCATTCCCAAACTCAGGACTGTTTAAAAGGGATTCTTGGTTGATCTCATTCCCAAACTCAGGATTGTTTAAGGGATTCTTGGTTGAACAAAAATTTTTCAACACTCCCTCAATATAGATATGTCAAGGAAAAGATGAAACAGAATTTGAATAACAATCCGAAAATTTAAAAAAAAATCACAATGGGCATAACCACAGTACTCATTACAATGGTTCCTACATCTTGGCAAATATAGTTATATAATATTATTGCTTCTTCAACTGAAAGTAAAGAATAAAAAAAATGAAAAGATTACTCATCGTGGATAGAAATAAGCACAACAAATGCACCCAACTTGTTATATCTGCTCTTAGAAATGTCCGTGTTTAAAAAGATGAGAAAGAATCCAGGTAGGATTTCAAAGTCAATGCTTAAAAGTAGTTTCAAAAATTTTACAATCATCACAAAAAAATGATTGTTTCTAAAACTGTCAAATTTCTCAGCCAGCAACTGTCTGATAGAGATTCTGGCACAAACTCATGACAGACTAAGATAAATATATAATGCGTATAAAAAAAATAAAATAAAATTTTCCTAACACCTAATGGTGTGTAGGGCAGTGTTTTTTTTGCTGTTTCCATAACAAACTGTTTTTTTATGAGGCAGGGTTGTTAGCCCTGCGCCCAACCCCCAAACCTGGAGGAAGGTAATTTTTTTTTTTTTTAAAGTGTAACTTAAACTTAACACACGGCTGAAAGTAGGGGGTACCCAGTGAGGATCAACCTCACTACTCAGTTATAATGATTCTAGCAAGATGAGCTTGCTAACCATTACACCACGCAGATACACAAAGGCATTAAAAACTGAATAGTCATTGACAAGAGCCTTACTGTTGGACATTGGTTAGCAAACTTGTTTCAAGGTCATTATTACTGTATTGAGTTTGGCCTTCACCAAGCAGCTTGCTACACTAATGATCAGTACATCAGTTAACTGTAATATGTGATACATGCTTGACTAACTAGGCAGATTTTCTGGCAGTAGGTTGCCATTATTTTCTGTGGTAGACTGGCTGCCAACCAAGGCTATAGAACCCGGGGGGGGGGGGAGTGATGGATTCATAAAGGTATTTGTATGTAAGTGAATGAAACAAATTCGACCAGAATTCCAAATTTGGCTCAGTTTCTTGTTCATAGCTGATATCCATTACAAACATCCACTACTATGGTAGGCTTATTGAATGCTCCACTTCTATATCCTTAAGAACAAAATGATAAAAATTTTATTATTGCACATACAGAATTTGGACATGAAAGCAAAAAATACTTAAGTTCTTTATTTCCAGATTCAAACCAAAGACATGGCAAAAAGAATGGATAAGAACCAATGAAAACAGGAAAGTTACAGCTACAAAAATACAAATCTATTGCAGTTAATTTCTTGTATTAAATACCTAATTGAAGGATCAAGTACTGAAAACATTGAAACAGAAATATTCTATTACAGATTTGAGAAATTTATGCACAAAGAAAGAAAAAATTTATTTTCCTGCCACGATTTTAAAACTATTTCCCAACATAAATTCTACATTAATTTAAACAACTTGCTAACTTCAGAGTATTATTGATATATAATCTTTACATGTCTTATTTCAAAGACCTTTTTTTTTTTTTTTTTTTTTAAAACAATTTCCGAAAGAGACTAACAACCAGTACATTTTCAGTGGTCAGCAAGTACACAGATCATAGGACGGGAAGGGGACAGAAAAATAAAGCAATTAACTGACAGAGACAAGAACAACTTTTCGTGTGAAGTCCAAGCAAATGATTTATTAGACACTAATTTGTATGTAAGGTTAAGTTTACTACTCTTATAAAGTCATGAAACCAAATAATTCAAAAGATGAGAAATAAAAAAAAGTAATTGGCATGTTTAAAAGAAACTTATTTGAAATAAATTCTTTAGAGAACATACATTATTGGAGTATTATTGTTTGCAATAAAATGTTCTGGTTGGTAATTTTCAAGTAAATCATATCGGTGACTAAGTACTGCCTTTCAAAAGCCCTAGTCACAGATAAGATTTTAAGTTAAGTGTTTTCCACTTTTCCAGTATTTAAAAAGTTGATTTTTTTTTTTTGTTATTGTGAATAAAAAAAATTAAGGTGTGCATTGCCATTTACTCATACTGCAATGCTTTCATAGACACATAAATAATTAAAAAGAAAAAAAAATTAAATTCATCTGCTCAATCTTAATGATTCAGAATGAAAAATCATTTTGCATTTTAAACTTTTCTATTGCTAACAATTAACATCAATATAGAAAATCTCATTCACCATCCCATTTTCAAAAATTTTTCAATTGTTTTCTTCTGACAAAATCTCTAGAAATCTTACAATGACGACTGGAACGTTATCGACAACTGTCGAAGCAGAATTGAAGACAAAAATATTACTCCTAAAAATAAAAAGTTGAATAGTCCTTTTCTTTTTATTGGTTAACTGAAATTAATTAACTGTTTAAAAAAAAAAAAAAAAAAAAAAAGGAAAACATCGGTAACATAGCAAAAAAGAAAAGATGACTGATAAATGTCCTAGGTTGTTTTTTTTTTTTTTTTTTATTACACTGTACTCAAGTAATAAAAATAAATCTTATTTGCCATCAAGTAAAGAAAAAAAGAAATACCATTACAACGAATAAAGTTTTTGGTAACTAAAAAAAGTTAAAGCCTCACGCCTAAAAGAACGAGTAAAGTTCTTTTGATATTGGTTGAGAGAAGATACATAAGATGACAAAGCCAATATTTTCTTCCCAGCACCCAAATTGGTGACTTCAAAAATAGAGCTAAAAACTGTATCTTACTATAAAGTGTAAAAATAAATGTAACCTCAAAAAGAGTTTTCTTTCACAGCCCAATAGCAATCGTCTATGGAAAAAAAAAAAAAAATTGTCACCTCTGCTGAAACCATCAGACAAGATTGGTTGGTATAGATTAAGAAATAAATAATTAAGTAACCTTTGAAAAGATCCATCAGATCATTTAACAAATTATCATTAATTCTTAAAAATTAGTTAAAAACTAATAAGAATAATTTTGATTAGCAAAGAAAAAATAAGAATATAAGATTTTGTTTTTGAAGAATAATGTCGCTTTGGGAACAAACATGTCAAGGGTGGATAAGTATGTGCTTTCTTCGTACATTGACAGAGAAAAAGAACTACACAGAAAAATGATGTGGATATGTAATAAATAAGTATGGTGTGTGTGAGAGAGAGAGTGTGTAGACTTGACTACTACTTTCAGCTGGGATTTGATTTCTACATCTAGAAATGCAATAAATAGATGGGTAGGTAGTTTGGTCGAGAAGTAATAAACAAATTCCTCAGAAAGACGATGAGAAAAGCAAAGAGGAAGTGTTTCTCAGGAAACAAAAAAAAAAAATTTACAATATTTAAAAAAGAAAAAATTAAATAAAAAGAGAGGTTGACTAGTAAATAGCTAAAATTAAAATATAAATAAAGATGGTAAATATTAATAAAAAAAATGAATATTTAGAATTTAACTGAGAGTCGTGATGTACCACAATCACATTAAAAGGAAATGTGACACCACATATTCAACTGGTGCCCGAATTGGGATGGGGCATAAGTTTTAAAAAGTTTAAAAAAAAAAAAAAAAAAAAAAAAAAAAAATCAAATCAATTCTAGTCTGATCAACTGTATTTTATAGACAAGATGCATAAGATAATTTAATTACCAATTTACAGAAACAATATATAAATAAAAAAAAGCTGCTCTCTAAAGAAATCTGTTGAATATTCTTAAATTAATCTTTTCTAAAGTACAAAAAAAAAAAAAGACAATTTTTGTGTCATGTTGCAACAATTGAATAATTGCTATGACTGATCGTGACATATAGAAATAATAAAATAAGTAAAAAAAAAAAAAACAATGAAATACCGAGGAATGAGGAATCAATAAAAAAAATTCAGCTGACTGGTGTAAAAAAAAAACGTACCTTAAGTAAATGTTTATTCACCCATTTTGTGAATGTCTTTTTTTGTACAGCATCTCTCTCATCTGAAAGAGGCAAAAATGTCAAGGTTTAAAAATAATAATCATATTATATTTAATAATAGGGGTGTATCAAAGATAAACAACATTAAATCTTTCACAATGAGAAAGTAAAAAAAAGAAAAGAAAAGTGTTACTGTTAAAGGTTACACTAGAGAGATAAACATAATTTTTCATTACAGACTAAGTACTGAATGTAGTTAAAAATATCACACTTAGGTTACTTTAACGTTTTTATTTTTTTATCCAAAGAAAATTCTTCGAATTTGCTGACCGTTTTGACAGACAAACTTACCTGTATCTTTTCGTCTGTTTTCTTCATATTGTACCATCACATCTGATTTGTCAGCCTCAGAAAGAGAATGTTCAGATACGATCTCCATGTTTAGACGAGCAAGGTGTTATTATAACACTAAAGATGATGATAAAAATAACAAAAGAAAGATACATACACACACCCACACAGTCAAGAAAAACACATTCACACACACAGAGCGCCCGTCCGCGCGCGAACACACAACTACGTCAAAATAGAAGAAGATGCAAGAATTGCCGCTGGATAATAATAATAGTCATTATATCATCGTCAGTACAATACATCCTCAAGAAAGAGCACAAAAGTAATAAAAAGTAAAATCCAGTAATGGGCCACGTGTTGTTGGTAGGTAAAGATCCAATATCCACATTTGGGCACGCATGTCATAAAGGTGGTGAAATGGGGGAGGAACAATTACAGGTGCAGGTCACCAAGACACACACGGACGGAGAGACCATTTATACTTCTTATACCTTTGGGACTCTACAACCCACTGGTTTAGGTTTTGCAGTGACGAAAGAATTAAAAAAACCACACATACGTAGATATCGTGTCATTGATTATTCTTAATTAAGAGCAGGCAAGTATAATCCAGGAGCGTGGTTTGAGTTAAACTGAGTTTGTGATCGCCAGGTAAACCTGTGTGGGTCTAAGCAGTAAGTAGCAGAACACAGGAGGAGAGTCTGGTAATTGGTAATATAGTAACGACAACATACTACCTGAAAGGAAGGGAGAAACTTTGACGGCCTGCGTGTGCGTAAGTATTGTCGGCTCGATGTTTCAAATGTACCAAAGTCAGTAAACAACTAAAATAGAAGCGGCTAGCTAGCACCAGTGGTAGTAGCAGTAAAGAAACCCAGTCATTTCTTTGTAATTCTTTCACTACGTCTTGAGTACCCCCACCAGTAAGAAAGTTTTAGTTAAATACTAAAAACACATACCCAAGTACTGGTAAAGAGAAGTGGCCGGGGGGGAGTATGTACCATTCGTCTGACTGGCCAGGCTCGGACTATGGATATCAACAACTACTTAGTGCTTTTTGTAAAAGAGGCAGACTTATACGCGGGACCACCTTCTTTTGCTGAATAGCACCATAACAGAAAAATACTACAAGAAAAAAATATTTACTCTACAGTGACTACACTTCACTTTTTTTTTTTTTACTATCACTTTTTCACTTTCATAGAAGATTTTTTTTTTTGTTAATCATCTTTTTCTTTTCTCAATTGGAGTAGAGACTAAACTATCGCCCGGTTCACACTCCACCCACGTCTATTGAACAGGTGAAGGCTCATCCCTTGTTCAGGATGTGGTTTCCGGCTTTCTCTTTTCCAATCTTTTCATTCCTACGTAGCCCCCTGCGCTTCAGTGGCGTTACCGCCTTGCTCGGGGTGATATGATTAAAAAAAAAAACCATACCATTCACCAACAAGTTATTGAGTAAAAAAAGGGATATAGTTTGGTTGCAAAACGTTGCTTTTTTTTAATGCACTGAATGAACAAGAATTATTTTGCTAACGCTTGATTAATTTCAATAATAATTTGGAAATTGAGCAATTAATACCAAACTGAAAAAATAAATAAAATAAATACGCCTAGATAATTCTACTAGAGAGCGATATACCAAAACAGCTAGGTACACATTTTTCTTTTTTCCAATCAATATTTGCTTTTTGCCATTCCTCCCCACCGCAACGCATACACGCAATTTTATTTTTAAGGAAAAAAAAAAAAAAAATCAAATAGAGAATTAACTTTTATTAATTAAAAGTTCATGTTGATATTCGTAAATAGGTAAAGAATTTTCCTTGTTAAACTTAAATTAAAGTGTTTTAAAATCTGATAGCTACATCGCTAATTAATTTCATTGACTGGAAATTTCGAGGTTTGCAAGGCGGGGGCGGGGAGATGAGGTCAAATCAAATTCCAATCGAACGCATTCAATAAATTCCATTCTCAACTGATCGAATCAGTTTCATTAAGTTTGTTTTAGTATAGTTATTTACTGAGACCATAATGTGTTAAAATTAATTAAAATGAGTTCTTTATTTAAAATTTTTCAGTTTCTGTTTTTTTTAATTTTATAACGAACGAGCAATCAGTTGTAATAAAAAAAATCTTGTATTTAAATTTCAATGCATTATACCGCGCAATTAAATATCAAAGTAACTTGAATTTTTTTTAAAATTAATTAACTTTTATGTGCGTATATAAGACACGAATAAATCGTTAAAAATATTGAAACTCGACATTTATTCATTCAATAATTCATCCATGTGTTCCGTTTTGGAAGAAGACGATGCATCATCTGACAGACTACAATGAAATCGCTAGGGATTTAAAAAATGTTTACTTTTTAAAAATAGACTCTAGGGCAGGAATAATTTATTTTTAAAGTTAAAATATTACAAAAAAATCTGTGATAACAATTAAATACGTAATAATAATCGCATATAGAACAGAAAAAAACTGAGAACTGCATAATAATGTGATTAGGTCGAGCTAGTAGCAGTGCGATTTAGAGATCATGCAATGTATTAGAGAAATTCTAGAAGACCTACAATAAAAAAAGAACAGGATTTTGATTTTTTTATTCGATAACCACAATAAAAAAAAATATTAAACCGAAAAAGGCTGAAGATTTATCAATTCTTGCTTCATGGAAGTAAAAATTAATCTACAAGTGGTAAAAAAAAATTCGATTCATATATTTTCCATTGGCTTGCGTGATGAGACCATAAATGCTTGAACGAGAGACAGATGATTCGTTATTAACTGACTTACCTGCGATTCTCAGCACAGCTCTGTCGGCAGGATCCAGTTGTAAAATACATAATGGGAGCTGCAGGTCCCTGTAATCCTGGAAATCTGCTCCTAGATCCATGATTTTATTTTTTTTAACCTCTCTGTTTAGTTGTAAACAGGGAAGGTTCCGACTACTTTAAAAGATGTGTCGTCTGTTGTCCTTAGCCAGAGCGAGGACGGCGACGACTAACCACGAGACGAGTAATCAATGAAAAAAATCGCCAGTCAACAACAATCCCACCGAAACGGTCATCCATGGCCCATCTATCCTTCGGGGTTCGGTATGTTTCCTGAGAGCATCCCCAGCTCCTGTCTGTACCTGGAAAACTGAAATGTTTTAAAGACTGTTATTACAACACCGGAAAAGCGAAGATGGCCGCTATGGCTATTCCAACAATTGTCATTTTTTCATTGTTACATCCATAAACATTTTTACTGCTTACAAATGAATTTCAGTCCAATTTAGATAATTTCTAAAAATTCAGTAATGCAATCTAAGTATGTATTCTGTGTCTTTCAGCTTGTTTCAAAAGAATGAACTGAAGATATGCTTAGAATATCGATTAAAGTGAGGGTGTATCCAACTGATGGATTGCTGTGTGTAGCAATGGCAACTTCTCGTGTTGGCCTTTGACCAAACTCCAATCATTAACAATAGTGATGTCATCGCGGAAGGTTTAGTAAAAAATACTTAATTAAATCACTCACATCTTAGCAAAATATGTTTTAAAATAATTCGAATATTCAGCAAATGACTGAAATTCCGACTCAGTATTTCGATTTAAGGCTTAGGCAGCACTTTTTTTAACGCGTAAAAAAATATTTCCTTTAATATTTCGCCAGAATTTTAAAAATGAAAGAAAAACAGTTTCACAAACAAATGACTACAATACAATTATTTTTCGATAAAAATTAAATATATTGTTATTTTTCAAAAATATTTAAATCAAATTAAATGTCAAATTAGCAAAATGCCGCATTGTCACCGGTAGCATGACACACCACATTTTAATTTTATATTGAGTTACCTCCCGTTATTCACCTGCAATACTTTTCCATCTTGTCTGTTTACCTACATAACAATTAATTCTCTATCTTTATGGTTGGCATTAATGAAAAACAAAATAATATACATTTTATCATACATATACCTCTAATATATATTTTCCTTATTGGAAATAGCTCAAAAGATTTTCTGCAAGATATAAATAAAATCCTAAAAATTTTCTACAAGATACAAATAAAATCCTAAGAAGAATTTTTAAAAAATTAATTATTTGCTAATGTTATGTATAAGTTTTGTCTTAAGGATATTTTATTAAATTTCTGTAAAAATTATAACTCAAAAATCAATAAACATGGCTTAAATTTAATATAAATTATTACCATGCTCTTACAAACAGTTAAGGAATTTATTTCTAAAGTAATCTGTAACTTTAAATTTCCTATATACATTAGATTATGTTATGCATTTAACCACACTTTTGGGTTGTTTTTTAATGTCAAAGTCTCACAAGACAATAATCCCAGTAAATTATTGAAAAGCAGAAACAGGTCCAGTTTGTACAAGAGTCTTTAAGTATCCACCTGGAAGGGAGGGGTGTTTACTCCTCTGCAGGGGATGCAATCAGGATATTCTAAGCCCCACCCACACAAAACATATATTATGTTGAAATATGGGTGAATATATAAAACAAAAGTTAAACACAGTCCTACTCGTTTCTAAATTTTCTGTATATATAAGGTTCTTCAGCCATGCCTGGTACTAGGCCACTTTCAAACATAGCTGACAATTCCCGCATTTAAAGATATCATCAGGTTGCTGAAAAAAATAAATGGAATTTTGTTTGCTGAACATTAACATAATTGTGTAAGAAGAATGTTTGATGAGAAACAAGTAATGATTTAAGGGCATCAAGAGTTGTAGAAATGTTCATAGTAGTAATTTGTTGGAAAGAGTTTATGCGTACGTATGTAAGTATAAGTGTTTGTTTGGTAGGAATGTCATTGGATTGAGGAGAAGAAGTAAAAGGAATCAGCACATGAGAAAGAAGGAGAAAGAGGTCAAATGTCCGGGTCGACTTGACGCTATTCCTGTTACATTTTTGTATGTTGTGTTGCTTGCTTCCATCTGACTGATTGACGCTGACCAAATGTTTTATAGTCATTTAGATTTTTCACACTGGACCGCTAAGTCTTTTTTAGTCTTGCAATTCACTTCCATTGGTCAGAAAATCAATTTAACATCGACTTGCGAAATCCGGTTCTGATTTTTTCTTTAAGAACCTAGTCAATTCTTTTTCTATTCGGCAAAACCAGGATTTCACACATCATTGTGAATTTTTGTAAGAGTGAAGAAGAAAGTTGCTTTTAATTCTTAATTTCCTATCCACCACACAAGAACCTCTATTTTGTGGAACTAACTCCCAAGAAGGTGTTTCCTTAATCAATGCAATCTTAACCTTTTTCAATCTAGGCACAACCGTTATCTTTCTAACATATCCTCATAATCTGCACATCTTACCTCTGCATCTGTCATCCATACACCAACTCATCCAGTAATATGCTATTTTGAGTGACTCTCGAGCTTTATATTGGGTGAACAATAAAAAACATCTCTACATATATAGATGCAAGTATGAATCTTTCTGATACACACACATTTTCTCTCTCTCTCTCTCACACACACACACACACATATAGGAAAACAATATATACATTTTTATATTTATTATTATTACGTTAGAACACATAAAAACTACAAACTACTACAAAATTGTACATTTTGTTTCAACATTGAAATGTAATAATTTATAATGAATATTCATTGCTCTATTTTTATATTGAGCACTTTTAAATTAATATTTTGAATGTTGTAATTATTTTCTTCATTCTTATTCATTTAGATATATATATATATATATATATATATATATCTTCATCCTCCACATACAAGCTTGTTTCACTGTATCACAGCTCATCAGTGTGGCTAGACATCTACTTGTTTCTGGCCGGGATCAATACCGATTATTTGCTAGTCGGATTCGCTAACCCCTAAGCCATAGGCACATGGAATCAAAGAAGGAAAATTTTAGCGTGTTATATATAAGTGGTGTATACACACGCCAGTCACTGAAAGAACTCAATTCATCACTTAGAGTAATGCATAAATCGCAGAAGTGGTAATTATTATTTTTTTAAATTTTCCCCTCGAGAGAGCTCAATCGTAATGAGAGCATATATACTTGATGAGACATTGTTTCTTCAATGTTGAAACAAAGTGTACAGATTTGTAGTAGTTTGTAGTTCTAATGTAATAACTAATAATAAATATTCATTGCACTATTTTTATATTGAGCACTGTTTTAAATTAATGTTTTGAACATTGCAATTATTTTCTTCATTCTTATTCATTTGTATAGATTTTTATTTATGAAAAATAATTTTAGAGGTAAAAACTATGACAAAATGGAAAAGGTTTTCATCTTTTAAAACTTTATTGGATTAAAGTAATATTTATGTTGATGAGACACAAAATGGGGGTTGCTAAGAATAAAAATTCTTTTAAAAATATGTTTTGGGTATTTGTCTATATTTCTGAGATGGAGTCTTTATATAATTTACATTGTTAAAACAGTTGTCCTTATATTCCCAATGTTTTGGTTACTGTACACTCCAACCTTCTTTAGGTATTATCCACTGGGCCATGTTTCTTTGAGGATGCTTTTCTCTACTGTGAGGACACATGGCCAGGTGAATAAAAGCATTGGTTTGATCTAGAGTCTTGAACCAAAGAGTTGTGAATTTAATACCAGGTAAAAGTAGTGACAAACAAAAGACACTTAGAGAGTTGAGTTAAATGGAGATAACTAAGACATCTGGAAGTAGCATGAATCATGAAACGAAAACAATCTATCCCAGTGAGTGAAATAAAGGGGTTGGTTCAAAATTCCAGTTACCTGAAGGTTAGAGTGTACAACAGCCGAAATGTCATAAATCTAAACTTATTTATAAATGGAACTTTGTGTATGTGTCTGTCTGTCTGTGTGTGTGTCCGTTACCTATAGACTCAGAAACGGCTTAACCGATTTTCTTGAAAATTTACACAGTTGTACTATAAGCATCTGCAAGTGTTCTTAGCTAGGTTTTGTGTCGAGGTACCCCCGATAAATATCGAAAATCGATAATCGAAAAAATTGGGTTATAGGAGTGGTCTGATTTTAATCAAATTTGATACACTCATAGACAAAGACATAAGAAATGATATTCAGAAATTTCAAGGTTGCAGTTCTTACAATAGCACAGAAAATCATTAATATATATATATATATATATATAAAAACTTTCATTACACCCGAGCAATGCCGGGCTATACTGCTATTATGACAATAAATATGAGGACAACAATCTGAAAAATGTAAATAATAGTTTGGGTATATACTCGAGATGAAAGTAAATGAAATTAGTGAGACTATATACCCAAAACATATACAGTACTGTGCAAAAGTATTAGGACAAGAACTATTTTATCTTTTATGAGGCATATTGACAGAAAATAAACAATTTAATTAAAGTAATTTTATTTGATTTACTCAACAAATGCTTTAACACAAAAAAAAAATACTTGTTACAAAATAAATTTAATATTTAGTTTAATAGCCTTTTGCTTTCATCACAGCCTTCATTCTGTCAGGCATTGAGATCACAAGCTTCTTCAATGTATCTAATGGTATCTCCTGCCAAGCAGCTTGTATTTGTTCCCAAAGTGTGTCTTGCAAAGTAACATTAGATTTATCAACTTTTTTATTCAAAATATCCCATAGATGTTCAATAGAATTGAGATTAGAGCTTTGTGGGGGCCAATTCAAATTCCAAAGCCTTCCTTCCTCTTCCTTTTTACTTAACTAATTCTTACAAAGATTTGGCTTTTCACCCTGTATTTAAATTTCAGTGAGGTTTTTAGGAAAATCACCCCTGTTCTAATACTTTTGCACACTACCAGGAGTATGCAAAAGTGTTAGGACAGGGGTGAGTTTAAACTTTATTTTGATGCCTCATAAAAAACAAAATAGTTATTGTCCTAATACTTTTGCACAGTACTCTATATAAAAGGATTGTGAAAGAGGATTTAAGGCTAAAACCATACAAGATTCAACAACAATAGCTGCTCTCAAAATGCTTTCAAGCAAAAGTGGCTTGGCAGAGAGAAGAAAATACTGGAGTAGATGCAGCATGCCACAGAAAATGTCTTTGTTTGATAGGACAATAAATTTTTCACTGTGGAGGCTGCAGTCAACTACCAAAATGATAGGGTTTATGCCACTCCAACAGGAAACATTCCTAAAGGTATCAGAATACACTTTAAGTGACAGTAATAAACTGGTATAATGGTGTGAGCTACTACTACATTTTATGGTTCAAAATCACCCTTGTTCATTGAAGAAGGAATGAAAGTGAATAGCAGATTTTACCAGCAAATGTTGGAGAAAGATGTGTTTCCCTGACAACAAATGTAGCTGACTACCAATGTCTGCTAGATTTGGAATCTTCCAAGTTCAGTTTGATGCAAGAGATATTTCTATGGATTTTTTGATAATTCAATTTGGCTTTTATATTACCCTGACTTTAACCCAAGGATTTTATATTCACATAACCCACATTAAAGACCAGTGTTTCATGTTGTTAGATCTGAAAGAAGCTCTTATAACATTGTGATACAATTTTAATGGAGAAGTCATTCATTTTGATAAAAGATTAAGGGTTGTTGTGAAAGCAAGTGGTGGCCATTTTGAATTGTCAATATATGTAAAAATAACCTGTAAACTTTCATTAACCAAAACCTAAAACAAATATATATGTTTTAGGTTTTGGTTTATACATATACCACACCCAGTATATATATAAGAGAGGCTACGAAATTAGACTGAGACTGCATTTGTATGAATCAGCCACTCCCACAATATGACAGAAAAACAATCATAAGGTATTGCTAGAAAATGTTGGTTTAGTTTAATGAGTCTTTGGCTCCCAAACCTGAATCATCATAAAATAGAACATTTTGCTAGAACACAGTTACAGTTTTCACATTTGTCATATTGTTGATTTTCTAAGTGCTGCTTAAATGTGGCACAAGGCTGAAACTATGGGGGTACCTAGTGAGAATCAAACTCACTACTCAGTTGTAATAGTTTCTAGCGAGATAAGCTTGCTAACCATCACATGATGTCGAGGTGCCCAAACATTTGTCATGTAAAGTTACATATATGTGTAAAATGTTTTCATAATAAAGAACACTTTTCCTATAAATATATGCATTTATTCGTATAAAACTCCAAAACAATATACGTTAAAAATATTAGCTTTGAATATAAACTCAGATAAACTTTACATAAATCAGTATGTCACTAATTCTACTCCAGCAGCTTCTTTTCTCGCACTTCCCACCTGTGGAATTCCCTGCCATTTACTTGCTTCCCCGACAGCTACAATCTTCAAGAATTTAAATGTAAAGTTAATAGGCATCTCCTATCTCACTAACCTGCATCCTCTTTCTCATGCTCCTCTCTCCATCCACTCCACTCTCTTCAGTATTCTCATTCTTTTCTTACCCACTTCCTGACACCCCCTGTAACCTGTCACTCTTTCTCATAACTTTCCTCTTGTATAATCCCCTGTACAACAGTGGCAGTAAAATGTCTTGCTTGGGGTGATATGATTATAAAAAAAACAAACTATATCTCACTAACTCATCTTAAGTAAACAAGTGTAAAATAATGCTAACACTGTCCCATAATAAGCATTACATTTAAATCATAAAATGATTATGTAAATATAATAACTGTTATAGGACATAATGAGTGGTTAGAATATTTGCTTTCTAACTATGAGACTCAGGTTTGAATTGTAACATGGTCGATTTGTTTTTCAAGATGACTTCTTGATGTTATTAACCTGGGGAGGCAGTTCCAGTATGTATGTTAGGGCGCCGCTCCTATTTGACTACAAATGGACTGTTCCCATTGCTATATATAGCAATGGTGGATTCTCTACAAGAGAGTCGTAGAGAGTCACTTGAGAGTCTCTAATGAGTTACTGAAGAGTTAGTCACACTTCCGGTGGCGTACCGGAAGTAATCACTTATACACACGTCTTACGACGGATTGGACTCTTGTATCTTTCTATTGTAAATATTACTAATCACTTCTGTACATACTAACCGTCTTTCCACGGAATACAACTTATATTCTGATTCTGTTGTTAAGTTATTAATTTATAATTGGCGACATAACAATGTAGCACCTTTAGAAGTACCTGAAAACCATAGGGAAGCTGTGTGAGTGAAGGCATGTAGCTGGAACCTTCAGAAGATATCAGTGGTTGTGTTGGCATGCAGTCACAAGTCATCATGACTGAGATTTTGAGCACACTGGCCTTGTTTAAGAAATTGATTATAGCAGATTATGCACTTCTTTCAAGAAACTATCACTAAAATCTACTCAGCATAGTTGAAGTCTAAGTGACAGATGCACTATGTGAATTGGGCAGGCCTCTGTAATAGTGTTTGGTTACTCATCCTGACAGACAAGTATACTCAGAAATGAGTAGTAACTGATCATTTCACAGAACAGAGTTTGTATCAGCTAATGGAAAAATTCCTTCGCTTCAAGCAAGCTGTTTTCTTTATCTCCGCACATGTATACTTTTTGGACTTAAACTATCAGCAAAATTTGTTTCTTGCATATAATTATATTTTAGGTTTTGCTTACGGCCATATCACGTTGAATACACTGGTTCACATCCAATCACCAAAGTTAAGCAACATCGAGCCTGGTCAGTACTTAGATGGGTGACTGCTTGGATGTGCATTGTGGTGCAATAAATATCGACTTGGAAGGACAAATCGGAGAGCCAAGTTCGAATTCCACTTGAATTCACTTATGCAAAAATACCCTTAAAAAAGGTATTAATCCGTCTCTTCCCTACCAGAGAAAGCAAAGGCAAACTACTGAGGGATAATCTTCTGCCTAGTCAGTCATGTCTCTTTCAAGACATGATTACCCAAAGCGTGTATTATGTATGGCACTTAACTAACTTATTTTGGAAAGTATAATGAAGTTATTGTACATTTTCTTTATTCTAAATATTCAAGTTAAATTTCTTCTTTTTATCAATTTTTATCCATTCATTAATCAGGATTACCAATAATGAAGAAACCCTAACTAAAGTTTGCATAAAATGAGAACAGATATCAAAATAACAAGGCATAATTATTCAAAATTAAAAATAAATATGTTTAATCTATATCTAAATACTAATTTACGAAATGTCTGATAATATACTCTGAAGAAGTAACATACTAATGTTACAGAACCTGGTTATGACTAATCTATGTAGTCTAGAGATATTAACTATTTAGTTAATACCTCCACATGTGAGAGAAAAAAAATATTGCAATGGAGAGTGGTTCAACATGTCTATGTTTTGGCAATGTTCTGTATCACATATTCACATATACACTCATATGAAAAGCAATTCACCACTCTAGATAGAAGACTAGTTGTTATATAATAATTTTGTTGTATCACTGAGGTGGTATGACAATACCAGATGATGTGTGCTGAAATATCATCAGCACAATATCCATGCTAATGGATATTAAGTACAAACAAGACAAACGCAGAGAAGACAGAACAACATTAATTAGAAAAAGAGAAGAGGTTAAATTGTTACAGTCATAGAGAACATAGTCCAATCATAATCTTCAATGACACTTCAAATAATTTACAGCTTCTCCATATGGGCAGAAGCCTGAGGTAGATGCAGCACAAGACTAATTAATGTAGGTAAAACCGAGCTCATAAGCTCAGACAAAGATTCTTGTCTGCTTTTCCTCAGACGGGACTCTACCATTTGGGAGAGCCCCATCTGGGTTCCTCTCTGTCTGAAGGCAGAGTGTCCAACTAAGTGAATGACTGATGCATGCAGTCAATCTACTCAGACTGTCAATGACACTCTGAAGGTGTCAATCACCTTCCCAATTGAGCAGATACCCAAGGTAGATGCAGTGCAAAGCTATTTAAGTGGTAAGATCAAGCCCTTAAGCATGCAGGCAATGCCCTTAGAATGTCAATGGTACTCTGAATTCCTGACTGCTATTAATCTTTATTTATATAGCTATTTTGGTCCACAGACCATTTAATCTTTGAGAGTGCTGGAGGGGTGTCAGCTGCTCTACAACAGATTTGTGCAGAATAATAACTTCATCTTGGTCATTATTATAATAATAATGTTTCAGCTGTCATAACTTTTGTCTCTTTTCAGGTATCTACAGTAGTGTGTAATCTGGGTATTTACTCAAGTCCTCCCCACTGAGGTAGAATGTGACACAAGGTTAGTTTTTAATGTGAATTTTCCAAGCATGTACCCTCAGGCAAAAATTCCCTGTGGACCATGCATAAGCAGGAATGGGTCTTGTTTACTTTTAGCCAAACAAGACTCTGCCATTCAGCATAGCCTTGTCTGGGTTCCTCTCTGCCAAAAATTAGAGAGTCTGACAAGTCTAATTTCAGGTGGAAATCTGTTAGGAATCTGAGAATTATGAACTTAGCACTTTATTTAATCCATAGGGATGGAGTGTTCTCATTTCACTGTCTATGTTGATGCTTACCTCATATTAGTTAATTCAATGGTTAGATAGTTAACCATTGTGGTGTCACTTGTATCTTCCACTCAGTCAGACAGGAATTGGACATATGACAGTTAAGTCCACTAAACCAGTGCTACTCAAAGTGTGGTATGCATACCATTGCCAGTATGCAAGCCATCATCTGCCGGTATATGGAAATTTTCCAGAAAAGAAAGAAACAATAATAAAACTCTATACCAATTAAAATTAATATTTTGTTTTACTGTTTGTCTATTTTTTAGAAGATTAATGCCTTTTATTAAATTCAAATTGCTTACAAAGTATTAATATTAACTTTAAATATTTTTACTGGATTTTTAAAAATATATACCCTCGAAACCAATGGCCATAACTAATATAGCACAAATATGGTACCGGTCAATGGCACACTGAGAAGACTTGTTACGTCAATGATGACTGCTCTAACAATGAACAAGATATCATGTCCTCATGTTTATTACAGTCTCAAAACGTCCCTGAAATAGTACATACCTCAAAAAAAAAAAAAAAAAGTTCCAGGGTTCACAGTCTCCCACTGCCTTACTCAGCTGGATTGGCTTGCTTTGTTTGCTGGTCCTTGGCACATTGAAAAATAAAACTACCAGTCTGTCACATCAGATAGTTTGAGAAGCATTCCACCAGACCATTTGTCTGAGTAAATCAATGTTTCATAATCATAATTTTCCATTTGAAAATTTCAGACAAAAATTAGGAAAACTATTACTTTTTAACCTTTTGTCATTTGTCAAGTTTTATATTTATTGTTCTATGAAAATCAATGGATTTAATGTTTCAGTTTCAATCAACATAAAGGAAGCACTGATCTGCATTCTTTGTTTTGCAAAAAGTGTTTTGCCTAAGTTAGAGACACCAGATACATCATCTTTTAACAAAGAAAAGAAACTAAAATGGTTGGTTGGTATTTGGGAGCATCAAAATTGGGCAATCATCGGCTACTAAGGTTTCAGAAATGACCAGTTGGTTACTGTTGAGAGTCAAATTATTCAAGATCCATATAAATATAAACACCATATTGTCTTCATATTAACAAATGGACTCCTCCTCTTTTCTAAGAGGAACAAGAAAAGATTGGTTTTCTTTTGTGTTTTTTGTTTTTGTTATTGTTTAGCCTTTAGAGAACACAGTATCTAAATCTAAATCTATCTAAACTTATTTATAAATGGAACTTTGTCTGTGTGTGTGTGTGTGTGTGTGTGTGTGTGTGTGTGTGTGTGTGTGTGCATTACCTATACACTCTTAAACGGCTGAACTGATTTTCTTGAAAATTTACACAGTTGTACTATGAGTGTGTGCAAGTGTTCTTAGCTAGGTTTTGTATCGAGGTACCCCCGATAAATATCAAAAATCAATAATCCAAAAAATTGGGTTATAGAAGGAATGATCCGATTTTAATCAAATTTGATACACTGATAGACAAAGACATAAGAAATGACATTCAGAAGTTTCAAGGTTGCAGTTCTTAAAATAGGGAAGAAAATTGATAAGATATATATATATATATAAAAGGCAAGTTGTTTGTGTGTGTGTCTGTTTATCTGTTTGTATGTCTATTTTTTTCAGCCCTTTTATTTTAGTTTTTGCTTAGGGTTTGACTCTAAGTAGGTATAATTGTAGTTCTTAGTCTCAACCATGATACCATTTACTCAGAGGACTTATTTAGTCTTCAAAATTCAGTTTCTGACGAAAAAAACTTATTTGATATCGATACCAGGAAATCAAAATTTGACTTACATCCATTCATTTTTCTATCAGTCTACGGTTTTGCTTTAACTGGAAACAACTATTGCTTTTTAGTCTTTTGTGCCAACGTCGAAAGAGTCTGAGCTCCAGGACCATGGATTAGTTTTAAAACTTTCATTTCACCCGAGAAACACTGGGCTATACTGCTAGTCAAAAAATAAGAAGAAAAGTTATGCCTGCCCAGTCTGAAGTACTTTTATAAAATTGTACATATATTTGAATTTGTTAATGTTTGCTTTTTTTTTTTCTTTACAGATGTTTATCATTTAGCAGTTTTCAGGAACATTCCTTTTTTTTCAATAATAAAAAGTACCACAAAAAAGTACAAAGCTTTCATGAGTAATAATTCTTGTTAACATTAAAATGAGTTAAGTGTTATACGTTATACACGCTTAGGCGATCATGTCTTGAAAGAGACAGACTGACTGAGCAGAAGATTATCTGGTAGTAGGTTGCCATTATTTTTTGTGGTAGACTGGTTGCCAGCCAAAGCTATGGAACCCAATCTGTCCTGTTATTTAACCCATAACTGGAGGGAAGAGACAGATTAATACCTTTCCCAAGGGTATTTGTGTATAAGTGAATGCAGGAAATTCAACTGGAATTTGAACTCGGCTCCCCGATTTCTTGTTCTGAGCCAATATCCAATGTACCACAGCACACATTAAGATGATACACATTCATAAAGCTACTATTTTTTAAATCATTTTTCTAAGTAAGGAAATAAAGACACTAAGAGAATATGAGAAAATAAAAAACATTATTAAGGAGAGAGAAAAATAAAAGAAAAAAATTAAGAAGACACAAGATAACACTTGACATAAAAGTTTGCATATTTTGAAGATAAACAGGCAATAAGTGCAAAAGAAGTAATAAAACTGCCCATAGTAGATCCGTGTCGATTTGCAACAATATGACAAGGCAAGTGTCATGCAGAAAAATTACTGGTTAACTTACTTGCATAGAAAAGCTTCTTTTATCTTTCATTACATTATTCAAGCCAATTGCAACATTGGGCAATGGAGGTTTGCCTAGTTTTTGGTAGTTCATAATAAAAAAATCCTTTGAATTCTTCAAAATAAGGATCATGTTTCTTCATTTGTTTTTTATTTATCTTCATTTTTTTTTAGCTAATCCAAATCTAGCCATGATATTTGTCATTTTAGATTCTCAAAATAAAACACATTATCACCTATCTTTTTTATCACAAAACAACATTTTTCTGTATCAAGAAAAAAGCAAAAATAAAACAAGCATTTAAATGCTGAAAAATTTTCTTTTCAATAAGTCCTTGTAGAGCATATTTCTTTTGTCTCAAGTTTTATTGCAGTTGTGTTTGATTGAAGAAGTAAGAAGTTGAATAAACCTAAAATACACTTCTAAGATTTCCTTAACTATGTCCAAAAACTACAGTGTGTGATGGATAAATTGTTGTCTATAAAAAAATGAAAACAACACTGTCATATCATTTATCATTTTTATAAATATATTTATGAAAATTACAAAAAAAAATCTTGAACTGCTAAAGAGTAAATTTATTCAATAAAATCATGATTGGCTTCAACCATGGTCACCAGATGACTTCAGAATCACCTGCAACACTTCTGGATAGTCTCCTTGTTTAAGTTAGTGAATGCTACTATAATCCTTGCCTTCAGTTCATCTTTCATCTTACAAGGAGTTTTGTTGGTCTTCTGCTCAACTGTGTCCCACACATAATATTCAAGGGATTTGCAGTCTGGAGGAGTTATGTGGCAAAATGTAACGGGTGATGTTGCAGAAATTGTCTGACAGTCAGGACTTGGTTCTCCAGTTTGTGTGGCATGGTGCAGTGTCCTGTTGTCAGAGATAGGGTTTTCCAGTGGCAACCTACTTGACCCAGTACAAGACTACCTTCTCAAGGTACTTGATGTAGGCCTCTGTGTTGAATCCGAGGCCCTCACCAACAAATTCAGGAGTTCTTTCCTTATCAAAATCTGAATTTTTCAAGCTGCTGTACCTTCATAACCACCATTAGACTCATCTCTTTCCAAATCCTCTGCACTGTCTTCAGATTAACATCCAAACACTTTGAAATGTTCATATTAGAGCTTCCAGCATAAACGCTAAGCAGAACAGCATGTTGTTTTCAAATTTTTGGTGAAGTAAATGTCATCATAGTGCTCTTTTTCTCACAGATGATGTCCAACTGACCCAACTATACTGTGCAGAGGACAATCTCAAAAACAACATACATCATACCCTGTAGATTTATGGGACGTAAAGGAAAGGTCTATTTGCACACAAGATTGTGCACCTATGAAGATGAGACAGTTGGAGACAACTATTTAGATGGTATGGCACAACATCTCTCCAGAGGTCTTCTCAATATTTGTTGAATTGATAAAACAGTGAGTTGCCGAACTTCACTTAGCTAGAAAAGATTCAAAACCTTTTCCTAAAAAGAACAAATATATTTTTTGTCTTAAAACTTTACCCTGATGCCCAATAAGTATGCCAGGCAAATTTAAAGTCTGTACAAGAAATGGTTTGGTTGTGTATTGCTGTATGAGTGTGCCTTGCTAATGTACTGCAGCAGCAATAACAGTGCTACCTTTAAGAAAGCTTGCATCAGGCATGACTTTGGGGCCATGACATCTAAACATTTATAAATGGAACTTTGTATATGTCTGTGTCTGTGTGTGTCCATTACCTATAGACTCCGAAACTGCTGAACCAATTTTCTTGAAAATTTACACAGTTGTACTATAAGCATCTGTGAGTGTTCTTAGCTAGGTTTTGTGTTGAGGTAAATCGGGTTTTAGAAGGAGTGGTCAATTTTAATCAAATTTGATACACTCATAGACAAAGACATAAGAAACGATATTCAGAAGTTTCAAGGTTGCAGTTCTTACAACAGTGCAGAAAATCGATAATATATATAAAAGGCAAGATGTTTGTGTGTGTATCTGTTTATCTGTCTGTATGTTCTTTATACAAATCCATAATTTTTATCCTATTCTCACCAAACTTCACACAAATATTCTTTAGGCTGAGTCTGAGCTCGAGCACCATGGATTAGTTTTAAAGCTTTCACTACACCTGAGCAATGCCAGGCTATACTGCTAGTTCTTACTATAACCAGGATACCTCAGCATTAACTCACAGTGGCATCAAGCTTTATTGATTCTCTGTCAGATTGTGAAAGTCCCAACTGTGTGCAGATGCAGTCACTGTACAATTCATGAAGATTTTCTTTGATCTCAACCAGTGATCAGTCTGATGTAGCATGGCTAAAGTAGAGCTTCCACAACACAGCATCTAATTACTAGAGGATAAGCATTAGTCATAAAATTAAGATTTCTACCCATTCTTCCATGTCAGTCAGTTAAGTCAGTCATGCTTGGGTCATCATATCTAAAAAAACAGACTGGATAAATTTTTTCTGCAGTAGGTTGTCATTAATTTCTGCTGTAGACTGGTTGCCAACCAAGACTATAGAACCCGATCTGTCCTCCTATTTAACCCATAGTTGGAGGGAGAAGTGATGTTTAATGCCTTTCCCAAAGGTATTTGCACATAAGTGAATGCAAGGAATTCAACTGGAATTCAAACTGGGCTCTGATTTCTAGTTCCAAGCTGATATCCATTGCACCAAAATACACATCCGTGATATTACCCAAAATCAAAAAACAATTAATTCACTATCAAGTATACAGCTCAGGAAAAACAATGACCAGACATAAGAAAATAAATAATTCTTATAATATACTAGCAGTATAGCCCGGCATTGCTCGGATGTAATGAAAGCTTTAAAAGTAATCCATGGTCTTGGAGCTCAGTTGAACGTTGGCACGAAAGACTAAAAAGCAATAGTTGTTTCCAGTTAAAGTGAAACAGTAGACTGAAAGAAAAATGAATGGATGTAAGTCAACTTTTGATTTCCTGGTATCAATATCAAATAAGTTTTTTTCATTGTAAACTAAATTCTGAAGGCTAAATAAGTCCTCTGAGTAAATGGTATCATAGCTGAGACTAAGAACTACAATTATACCTACTTAGAGCCAAACCCAAAGCAAAAACTAAAATAAAAGGGCTGAAAAAATACAGACATACAGGCAGATAAGCACACACACACACACACACACACACACACACACACACACAAACATATTGCCTTTATATATATATATATATATATATATATTATCGATTTTCTGCGCTATTGTGAGAACTGCAACCTTGAAACTTCTGAATATCGTTTCTTATATCTTTGTCAATATCAAATTTGATTAAAATTGGACCACTCCTTCTATAACCTGATTTTTTCGATTATTGATTTTCAATATTTATCAGGGGTACCTTGACACAAAACCTAGCTAAGAACACTAGCAGACACTTATAGTACAACTGTGTAAATTTTCAAGAAAATCAGTTTGGCTGTTTCAGAGTCTATAGGTAACAGACACAGACACACACACACACACACAAAGTTCCATTTATAAATAAATTTAGATTGTAGAGAGAGAGAGTTATTTGCATTATTTATATAAAGGCTATTGTCCTCATCTTTGTTGTTGTTGTCACAATGTTTTGGCCGTTGTACTCTCCAGGATGTGCATTGTGGTGCAGTGGATAGAGACTCGTAATGACAAATCGGTGAGCCGAGTTCAAATTCTAGTTGAATTCCTTGAATTCACTCACGCACAAATACCCTTGGCAAAGGTATTAATCCATCTCTTCCCTCCAGTTATGGGTTAAATAACAGGACAGATTGGGTTCTATAGCCTTGGCTGACAACCAGTCTACCACAGAAAGCAATGGCAACCTACTGCGGGATAATCTTCTGCCCAGTTAGTCATGTCTCTTTTGAGACATGATTGCCCAAAGTATGTATCACGTATGGCACTCAACTGACTCTCCAGCTATCATTAGATTTAGGCCAATCTCAGTAACCTACACAGAATTTTCAACTGAACCCTTCATTTTCATTCCACTGCTCATGTCTAGGGATATTTTGTCTAGTTTAATTAGTACTGCTCAGTCATTGTTCAAACCATTTCCACACTATAAAAATACACACTGCCTAGGAATAAACAATTACGATCTCACAAAATTCATAAAATGACACTTTAATTTCCTAGGCTATTGTTTTGTGGGAAGAGAGATTTTGCATGAATGCTTACTAAAGAGGCAGATATTAGGCTGATCTATATGAAGTTTTAATTTTTCTCTCATTACTTTTCACAAAAATTGACAAAAGTTAATTGACATAAGTCGTTATATTAGCACTTATTTCTTACTAATATCTTTGCTATTTTGTTCTCAGATGTTTCCATAAAAAAACATTATTCATAGCCTCCAGAAAATGATGACAATGAAACAATGCCCACTGCTAATATTATATGATTTCAAATTAGGCCACAATGTCACAAAAGCTCAATGAAGCTTCAGCTTGGCATTTTACACTTGTAATGTTAATGTTACAGCTATACAGAAATGGTTTCAGAAATTTAATTAAGATCAGAGCCTTAAAAAGGAAACAAGGGAAAGGCTTATTTCAATCATAAAAAAATGATCAATTGAATGCATTGGTTAGGCTAAATTCAAAAGGTACAGTAAAAAACTTTCAGAATTTGAAACATCTTGTCCCATAATAAAAGAAACAGAACCTAGACGAGTGAATAAAGATCACCCAATTCTGCTCTATGAGAATGTACAGCCTCACACTTCAAAGTCTACTGTTCAAAAGTTGCACAACCTTAGTTTTTTGGTTTTAGCATATCTACCTCATTCACCAGGATGTGCATTGTGGTGCATTGGATATCGGCTCAGAACGAGAAATCAGAGAGCCGAATTCGAATTCCAGCCAAATTCATTGCATTCACTTACGCTCAAATACCCTTGGGAAAGGTATTAATCCGTCTATTCCTTCCAGTTATGGGTTAAATAACAGGACAGATTGGGTTCTATAGCCTTGGTCGGCAACCAGTCTACCGCAGAAAGCAATGGCAACCTACTGCGGGATAATCTTCTGCCCAGTCAGTCATGTCTCTTTCAAGACATGATCGCCCAAGTGTGTATCACATATGGCACTTAACTGACTGACTGACCTCATTCACCAGCTATTTCTCTCACAAATTATTACTTATTTAAGCACTTTTAGCTTCCCGTACTCAATTGAAGATTCTTTTATAATGAAGAAGTAGTCAAAGTATTTGAAAAGCTTATTAAAAAAAAAGACAAAAATGTTTTCTAAAATGGGATAAGCAGTTTAGCGTTACATTGTAAGTAAATTTTAGAGTAAAACACATCTACACTATTCAGACTATTATTCTCATCTTCATTGTCATATTCACAATGTTTCTGCCATAGTAAGCTCCAGATCTTCACATTATATATGTTGGAATTTCAAACCGAACTCCTTATTTCTTCCAGTGGGGTAGTTGCAGTTATTTCCCTTTAATAACTCAACTCTCTAAGTTTTTTCTTTTTTTCACCTTCACCACTGCTGCGGCCAGATATTGAATTCCCAACTCTTTGGGTCAAGTCCCTGGATTACTTTGACCAATGCTTTTTATCCTCTGGACCATGTGTTCTTTGTTAAAAAGTGTGTGTGTGTGTGTGTGTGTGTGTGTGCGCGCCTTGTCATTCATCAAAATATAACATTTCATATTGGAAAACATAATATAATAATTTTTTTTTATTTTGATTGAAATATTCTTGAACATAAATTTAGCACAACAATCATTTTTTTCATCTGTTTCTCTAAATAAGGAAAATCAGCTTGCTTTAAAAAAACAGCATTCAAAATTCTGGATTTTATGCAGGCTTGAACACTAATCACTGGTGCTAGAAGGAAGATGCAAGTGTCTAATCCAGCAAACAGGCTATTTTGCAAATGTGATATTCCTTGGATATAATGGTGAACAAATGATCTATTTTAGTTGAAAGATGAATCTTTTTTCTTAAAAACCTGGACATTTTTTTCATGCTGAGAAAAGAACTTAAAGACCTTACCTACTTTAGTTTGTGCTTTAAAAAAAAAACCCTGCACCTGACATCTCTACTTTATAAGTTGCGTGACATTCAAATATATTCAAACAATGTTGCTCTTCTATTATCTACCATTCAGTAAGCGCCAGATCCAGGCCTCATTAGTTTGTATGGTTATTACAACCATGTAATGTATCTTCTTGTAGTCAGTACATTGACTGGAATTTCAGGTCTCTCAGTGATGAAACCCCCTCCCCATTACAGCTGCAGTTCTTTCTTGTATATCTTTAGTGCCATTCATCTTTCAAGCATTTCAACTTATTTACTTAAGTTGCTTAATGTCTTTTACATGAAAGCAAAATAATCATGAAACTGTCTATGCTGTATGTCCCAAGAACAATTTTGTAGAACATGAAACTCCAGTCTTTGTCATTATTTACTGAAAGATAAAAACATTAATTAACTGCTAAATACACAATATAAGGACATGCAAGTATAATACTATGATACAATATTAAATATAAATACTACAGAATATTATATGTAAATTTATAGTAGAATAGCCATGTGCTGAAAATTATGAATGAAAGTAGTTCCCATAGTACCATAACAATGATTATAAACAAAAATTAAAAAAATATAATTATCCTTATATGATGCCTCACTATAGAGTAGTAGCTAAGATACTAATCCAACAAATGGTTAGTTTAAGCCTCATTGAATGTTCTCTTATTGTGACCTTGTGTCAGACAAAATTAAGTCAAGTAAATTCTTACTTAACACCTCACTCTGGGGTAATAGGTTATAAATTAATCCAGCATACTGTTACTTTTGTATGTATTGTGGGGTTCTCCCTTTTCATAAAGATAGACTCGTCCAGAGCATACTTATACTACTGCTATAGAAGTGAGGCAAGACAAGACCATTTTCTCACAGAGAGGTAACCGGAGAATATATTAGCAGTCAGTACACAGTAGTTTATAGTAGCTCTGTGCTCCACTCATCGCACTACCCGTCAGCTTCCGACATGGATATACTCAATATACTACAGCTTCACTTCCAGAGACTTGTACATGAACTTTTTACTAACACACATTCCTGAACTACTAATCTTCATTCAAGTCTGTATCCTTACGTTAATAAATTTATTTTCTATCGCAATTACTGGTCATTGTTCATTTATTTGTGCAGACCCCATTCTCGGGATCCAAAACAGTATAGAAAGATTGTTCTTCACTGAGTGCTCCATATTTGTGGTCTTGTACCAAACTAAACTTAAAAATATGATCATCATTGTTGTAACTATTGATTAATATTAATACTGAATATTTGCAAAGTAAAAGAAGAGAAAACAATCATCACAGAAACTGTAACGAAGCTTCATTCAGCATAGTTGTAAACCATGTGTTGGCCTTCTGGGAAAAAAGCACAAATTTGCCTGAGCGTGTATCTGCAGCAGGGATTGGCTAGCTACCCTAGTGGGCTCTATAGTCTCTCAAGACTGATGGATAACTACCAAATGCAACAGTTCCCAGTAACTTCATTTTGGTAAAAATATACACTGAATATATAGTAGAAAAAATATTTTTAATTCAGTCAGTCAATAAAGTGCCTTACATCACACACACTTGGGTGATCATGTCTTAAAAGAGAGATGACTGACTGGGAAAAAGATTTTTCCACATTAGGCTGTTATTACTTTTTACGGTACACTAGTTGCCACCCAAGGCTATAGAACTCAATCTGTTCTGATATTTTTTTTTAATCGTTTCACCCCAAGCAAGGCATTCCACTGCCACTATTGTGCAGGGGGTTACATTGGGGAAGGTGGTGAGAAAGAGTGGTTAAATATAGGAAATGTCAGAAGGAGGGTGATAGATGGGTAAGGATGTAGATGGGAAGAGTGTTTGAGAGAATGGATGCAAGTTAGTGTGTTAGGAGGTGTCTATTGACCTTACATTTAAACTCCTGGAGATTGTAGCTGTTGGGAAAGCAAGTATGTGGAAGGGAATTCCACAGGCGGGAAGTGGGAGTTGAAGGAAGAGGCAACAAATTCATACCTTTCCAAAGGTTATTTATGCTCATGAGAAGGCAACAAATTCAACAGTTATTTGAACTCGGCTCTCTGATTTCTCATTCCAAGCCAACATCTACTGCACCACAATAAACTAAAACTAGAAATGTTACACACATCAAACACTATGATATTGAAAATCATAGTTGAATACAAAATGTATATTATTCAATAATATTTACTCTTCATGTTTAACATAGACAAAAAGTACTGCAGAAACCAGGAAATAGATCCCTGAGATTTAGGACAACGAGACAAAAGGTGAAAATGTATTGGGAATTTTTTACAAAGTTTAAAAATGAAGAATTTGAATTTAGAAATAAAAACACTTTTGAAGACGTTAGGACTTGAAAACGGATGAATTGCACAAACTTTTAGAGAAAGTCACAATACAAACAATAAATTCCCTTGTAGAAAATTTATACGTTACTTACTCAACAGGTGTTGATCATTTAGAAACTTGAAGAAAAATTCAGGAGCTCAGAAGTGGATTCTACACGAAACTATGGAAAAGAACATCAGTCAACATTTAAAAATTTGTCTATCTCTTTTTCTTTGATACTAAAGATGTCAATTTTGGACAAGTTAGATGCCTGATGATGGTAAATGGATCTAAACTTATTTATAAATGGAACTTTGTCTGTGTGTGTGTGCGTGTGTGAGCGTGTGTGTGTCCATTACCTATAGACTCCAAAACGGCTGAACTGATTTTCTTGAAAATTTTCACAGTTGTACTATAAGCGTCTGTGAGTGTTCTTAGCTAGGTTTTATGTCAAGGTACCCCCAATAAATATTGAAAATCAATAATCAGAAAAAACCGGGTTATAGAAGGAGTGATCTGATTTTAATCAAATTTGATACACTAATAGACAAAGACATAAGAAACAACATTCAGAAGTTTTAAGGTTGCAGTTCTTACAATAGTGCAGAAAATCAATAATATATATATAAAAGGCAAGATGTTTGTGTTTGTGTCTGCTTATCTGCCTGTATGTCTGTATTTTTTTCAGCCCTTTTATTTTGGTTTTTGCTTCAGGTTTGGCTCTAAGTAGGTATAATTGTAGTTCTTAGTATCAACCATGATACCATTTACTCAGAGGACTTATTTAGCCTTCAAAATTCAGTTTACAACAAAAAAACTTATTTGATATTGATACCAGGAAATCAAAATTTGACTTACATCCATTCATTTTTCTTTCAGTCTACGGTTTCACTTAAACTGGAAAAAACTATTGCTTTTTAGTCTTTCGTGCCAACGTCCAAAGAGTCTCCAGGACCATGGATTAGTTTTAAAGCTTTCATTACACCCAAGCAATGCCGGGCTTTACTGCTAGTTTATCATAAAATTAAAAAGGAAATGAAAATGGCTAGAAGAAGAACAACCTTCAACATGTCAAGCTGAACAGAATCTACTGAGAAAAAATTATTTTTTTATGTGAGTCAAAAGAATACTTTATCATTATTATTATTTTTTAATCGTTTCACCCCATGCAAGGCGGTAATGCTACTGATGCGCAGGGGGCTACATAAGAGTAAAAGATTGGATAGGAGGAGAGTAAAGAGAAAAATGAACCAATTACAGGGGCTATCAGAGAAAGGAGCAAGAGAAGGATGGGAATACAGGTGTGATGACAGTTGCAAAGGTAGAAAGAAAGGAAAAGATATACAGGGTGATGAAGAAAGAACTAGAGTCAAGTGGTTATTGACATTGCATTTAAATTTTTGGAGGTTGTAGCAGTCAGGAAAGCAAGAATATGGAAGAGAGTTCCACAGGCAGGAGGTGCGAGAAAAGAAGCTGATGGAGTAGACTTGTCATCTGCATTTGGTTGATCTAACTGTGAATGGGTGGGACCCAGTTGCCATCCTGGTTGCATGAATAAACTCCCGTGGCAGGGGTACCAGTGACTTAAGTTTGTCGGAGCAGAAGCCATGAAAATATCTATAGACCGTGCATGGAATACTGTTGTCATATGTGGTCAGGTGCCTCTGCTGTTCATCTCAGTGTTCTTGACACGCTCCAAAGGAGAATCTGTAATGTCATTGGTTCCGACCTGGCAGCTCGACTTCAGCCACTTTCTCATTGGTGGGATGTGGCTTCCCTCTGTCTCTTCTATAAATATTTTCATGGCTTTTGCACCGAAGAACTTAGGTCACTGGGGCCCCCTCCACAAAAAGTTACTCGAGTAACCAGACTGGCATCCAGCAGCTTTCTTGCACTTCCACCTGTGGAACTCCCTTCCATATACCTGCTTTCCTGATGGCTATAACCTCCAAGAATCTAAATGCAAAGTCAATTCCAATCTCTTATCTTTTATCCACTTAATTCCAGCCCTTTCTACATCACCCAGTGTATCTTGTTCTTTTCTTTCTCTCTACCTTCATAACTGTCTTCACTCCTGTGTTCATATACCTTCCCTTGCTCTTTCTCTTTCTTCCTCTGTAGCTGGTTCATCTTTACTCTTTTCCTCTCTTATGTAGCCTCCCGCACATCTGTGGCAGTACCGCCTTACTTGGGGTGAAATGATTAAAAAAATAAATAAAAAATAAGCCAGTGAAATTCTTTGATTACTAAATCAGGAGACCAAAGATGAATGAAAGATTTTACCAAAAAAATGCTGGACATTTTTGCATTTAACTGATAAATTCTATTGAAAACATTTTATCCATATGATAGCAGAATTACCATTTTATATTTTGAATTAATTTTCGTTTTAACCTATTAAAAATAAATTAAATATAAATTCTATTCGGTAAGTAGATAGTTTTGTGGATAAAATAACATTTTAACTCGGATTTATTATTAAATAGGTGAGGGCAGAAGAATGAACTCTTCTCATTGGCTAAAGTTAACAATAAAAAGTTTGAATTCTGCCCAGGAGAAAGAAATTTAAATCAAGACAAGTAGCACAAAATTAAGGAACCAACTTGGTACTTCAAGTCGGAGTTACTGCCGGAGCTGATATGATGTTTAAAAACCCGAAATCGGTAATGAAGGCAGAACATCACTGAAGAGCTCCATTAAGCACCAAAAATGTATTTATAGACTCTTTAAAAATATAAGATCTTTTAAAAGAAATTATTATAACAATAATCATCTAGTGATTAGCAAAAGAACTGAACCATCTAGTTGAAAAAAATCAATATGTTTAATATTGGCGGAGAAGATGTAGGCTTTGGCATTCAGATTGCTTTCTCTCCTTTGTACCGAGTCCATGTAAATGTGACAATTTACACTACAATCCTAAATGAACAGAGTAAAATACACTATTGAACACTTGCTTGTCATAAACTAATTGATGTTTTAGCAAAATGGCTCATCTATTTTGCTTGCCACTGAATGTTGTCATTTCAGTGAAGTAAGAAAAGACTGCGTTGTGGTGCAGTGGATATCGACTTGGAACAAGAACTTGGGATGCCGAGTTCGAATTCCAGTTGAATTCCTTGCATTCACTTACACACAAATACCCTTGGGAAAGTTATTAATCTGTCTCTTCCCTCCAGTTATGGGTCAAATAATAGGACAGATTGGGTTCTATAGCCTTGGCTGGCAAATAGTCTACTACAGAAAGCAATGGCAACCTACTGCACGATAATCTTCTACCCAGTCAGTCATGTCTCTTCTGAGACATGATCACCCAAAGCATGTATCACATATAGCACTTAAATGACTGACTGAGAAAAGAGTAGTAAAGATTGCATTATAGAAGTAGTGGTGATAAAGATGATATTAAATCTGTCGTTATCATTTCTTTTGTTATGCTGGATAATAACCTTGAAAAACATGTTAATAAATCTTGTTCTTCTTCTATGTGCCCTGTCCTTTCAGGACGTAGGTGATGATGGCTTTCCACGTCTCCCTATCCCTTGTGGCTCTTAGCATGCTTTCTCCTGTTACACCATGTAACCCTTGTTTCATCATCCACCTGATCATGTCCTTCAAATATGTTATCCGCTGCTTTCTCCTGTCTCTTTTCCCCTCTATCTGGCCTGTTAGTATCAGGTTCTCCAAGCCCTCCTTCCTCATTGCATGTCTCAGAAATTTTAAGTGTCTCTTCTTGATGCTCAGTATTAATTTCCTTTTTGTTTCCATTCTTTCCAAAACCTCATCATTGCTCACATGCTCGATCCATGATATTTGCAGCATCCTTCTGTAGAACCATATTTCAGTTGCTTCAAGTTTTTCCTTCATCTTCAATGATATTGTTCAGCATTCATTGCCATACTGAAGAACTGACAACACATAGCAATTCAGTACTCTCTTCTTTGTTTCTAGCGAAATTGTCCTGTTTCTTAATACCTTACTCAGCTTCTGGAATGCTTCTTTCGTCATGCCAATTCGCCTTCGGATCTCTGTGTTGCACTTTCCGTCTTCTGTTAGAACACTTCCCAGGTATTTAATTTTTTGTACCTGCTTGATTTTAGTATCCCCACCTGTATTTGGTATTTTGGGCTGCCCTTTTTGCTCATGACCATGCATATGGTTATTTTAAAAAAAATTGATTTTGATCCTATTTTGAGGATGATGTGAATAAACATTGAAATATTAAAAAAATACAATGCTTGATTAGATGAACATTGTCAACTGTTATTAATTTTTTTCTAGATTTAATGGAGGGTTATTCTGTGTTTCTTATCTGTACTATTTCGTAATGGTCACAGAATGGCATCTGAAAAATTGTGATAAAAAGCAATTGAAATTAAGATGAAAGAAATACAAATCAGATATTTACTAATAAAACTTGTTTCTAGTTTATTACCTATTATATTGATTACCTTTGTAGAGTGGAAGTGGAACCTCTCATTTAGATAAGTGGGGACTTCCACAGGCAGAAAGTAGAGGATATAAGTTACCTCCACTGGTGTTATATAAAAAGCTGAGTGTCCAGAGGCATTTTTGCATTTGTAATTTGGAGGCTGGGGATACTAAAATCAAGAAGGTACAGAAATTTAAATACCTGGGAAGTGTTTTAACAGATGATTATTGGTTGGTTGTTTTGTTTTTATGGCAAATCAACCTTGGCAGGTCATTTATTGCCAACTAGATTTTATTTATTTATTGCTGGTAATACCTTTTTCTTTTCAAAAATTTATTGTTGTTTGTATATAAGTTTTGTGTCTAGTAATACTTTTTTCTTTTCGAGTATCAAGATTCATTGGGATTTTGTTTTTAAGGGCGGGGTCCCCAAGTCCTACTCTTGTTATTTAACCCATAACTGGAGGGAAGGGACGGATTAATACCTTTCTCAAGGGTACCAGTGCTTAAATGAATGCAGGGTATTCAACTGGAATTCGAACTTGGCTCACCGATTTCTCTTTCCGAGCCGATATCCACTGCACCACAATGCACATCCATCACTAAACACTGACAGCACCTGGTATTCCCAAGCGGTCACCCATCTAAGTACTGACCAGGCTCAACATTGCTTAACTTTGGTGATCAAGCGAGAGCTGGTGTATTCAACGTGATAGGCCGTAAGCCTTTAACAGATGAAGTGTGACACTGAAATCTGAAGGTGAATTGGCATGGCCAAGGACACACACATTCCAGAAGTTGAGTAGAGTACTGAGAGACAGGAAAATTTCACTGGCAACAAAGAAGAGAGTGCTAGATTGTTATATTATGTCTGTTTTTAAATATGGCAGTGAATTCTGGACAATCTTACCAAAGATGAAAGGAAAACTTGAAGCAACCGAAATGTGGTTCTACAGAACGATGCTGAGGTTACCATGGGCCAAGCATGTGGGCAACAATGAGGTTTTGGAGAGGATGGAAATGAAAAAGAAACTAATACTTAAAATCAGAAAAAGACAGCTCAAATTCTTGTGACATGAAATAAGGAAGGAGGGCTTGGAGAATCTGATACTCACAGGTTAGATATAGGGAAAGAGAGACAGGGGAAAACAACACATAGCATACTTGATGGGCTTGAGCAAATAGATGGCAGAGCAGGTTTTGGGAGAGGTACCAGAAGAAAGAGTGTTAAGAGCTACTGGGTATAGGAAGTTGTGGAGGGTCATGATCGTCTACGTCCTGAAGGGACACAGCACATAGAACCATTGTCATTTTTATTTTAGAAACTTGAAAGTGTATTTTTATGAGTTTCTGTTGTGGAGTAGTTTTCACACTAAAGGTTATAATCGTACTATGTCGGTTGCTAATCGACTTAACGCACCCAAAATGTTAGGAACTTGGTAATCTTCCACTGTAAGCTGACTCCTTAGTATTCAGCTAACTGCCAACTAATATCAGCTGCCTTAGTTTAACTATGTCCAAACTGGAACTAATAGTTCTACTGAACTCCAATAGAACTCTAAAGAACTCTCTAGAACTTCCCAAGAATTTCTCAAGAACTTCTCGAGTTAACTTCCTGTTAACGCTTATCAATATAGAAGGGAGAATCCATTATCTGAGGAATAGGTGTGTTTCACCATAACAGTTTCCTTCATCTTTTCTGTTTACAAATTGTCTGATAAGCAATATTATTTTTATTAATATTAGTTTTAGCAAGGAGTGATGAAAAAATATCTTAAGCATTTCTGAAAATATTGTTCTTCCTTTTATTACAGTCACTTTTCAATGTTATATAAAGAGATTTAGGTTTCTTAGATTCAGTCAAACCTTGAGTATAATTAAGATTGGTCTCAAGGGAAGTTGAGAAGCTTTAGCCCACTTTTCACTAAGCTGGCTTATACCATGAAATTATATATCCTGTTAATCTTGTATTTTAAGGCTCTTATCAGACAGACTAGAAACTGCAGCTGTTTAGTTGACTAAAATCTCTTGTTAAGGCTTTAGTAGAGTCACCTTCTGCGTTTGATTCATTTTCATCTTGAAGCTGTTTTTTGTACCTTTATCAAATGGCTTCTACAAATTAGGAAAAGCGATCTACAAAGAAATCAACATTGTCACCAACTGTCATATTTCACAAGAAACAGGGTGCGATAGGTAAATTGTCGCCACCTTATATTTTCTATTTTGCTTACACACATTGTTTTTGATTTTGTCAACTGCACAATATAGTAGGGTCAGCTGGGCATCATCTATGAAAAAAGAGCATCATGACACAATTCAGTCCACCAGAAATTTACTGTTTACCATTCATGCCGGAAGCTCCAATATGAACATTTGGGAGTGTTTGGGTGTCAATCTGAGAACCGTGCAGTGATTTAGAAAGAGTTGGATGTAATATGTATAAGACTGCCTAATTAGCATAGCTAAGGCATAGACTATATAAATATATAAAGCAGTAATGGTAGGGCAGCTTTTCATATGCTAGATAAACAACTACCCCTGGATTGATAAAATACAAAGGAAATTCTACTTCATAACATCCTCATAACGTACATCGATTTTCTGTTTTTACATCCATACAACAAATGCATTCAGTAATCCTCTAACTTGAGTGACTCTTGGGCCTTGTACTGGTTGAACATATACACCAGTGACAAACAGATATTAAACATTCACTTGATATCATAAAACAGACACATATTATAAAATTATGTATTATAGACATAGCCAATTTATACATATGGATATGCGCACACACACACACACACACACACATATGCAAAAATTCAGATATGAATCCAATAGACTTTATGCATTTTCAAATTATATTGGTGTCCTTAATAAGACTATACATATATATATATATATATATATATATATATATATATATATATATATTTAGTGTATTGAGGCAGCAGATAATTTTCTAAACATATATTGTTAAATATAACAGACAATGAAAGTCTATTATGTTTAATCATGAGCTTTTCTAAACATTATATTTTGGCTTTAATTTCAAGTGAAAATAAAGACAAAAATTGTCCAACATTTGGATATTTTTTTTATATTGCTGGTTCTAAGTTTTGACTTAATATCATCTTTGATGGTGGATGTCTTTATGTTAGCGTCCATGTAACCTCTCTGAAGATGGCTCATGTGAGCCAAAATCTTACAACTAGCATAATAAAAAAATATCCAAATGTTGGAGAATTTTTGTCTTTATTTTCACCTGAAATTAAAGCCAAAATACAATGACTAGAACAGCTCATGAGTAAACATAATAGACATTCATGATGTTTAGTATATATATATAATTATTATAAACCAATTATTGGTCAGAATTAAATTAGATGAGTATACAGTTGTATTAAAAGGTGCTCTATAAATATATATAAAAAATGTAGTGCTTTTAAATGTTTTCATAAGAAATCAGTCAGTTGAAACTTGGTTTCAACCATTTGCTATCTTCAGGCGTTTTATATCACCTGATTATTCAACTTTTTTTTCAAACATCTAACACTCATTCAGAACACAGTTTAAAGTAACTGAAATTTCAAAATAAAAGAAGAGTTTTTCAAGATTTGTAAACACTTTCATCTGGGCTTACATGATCCTAAAATGTATTTTCTGATATGTTTGAATCCGGACATTACTTTGGATCTTTTATTTGGTAACCATTCTTGTTCTGGAAATAATATTATGACTGACCTCACTTCACGGCACAATCTGCAGACTTCACCACCATTGTGAGGTCTGGCTTTTTGGAGAATCAGTTGTAATAAAATGCCTGGATGTGTGTGTGTGTGTGTGTGTGTGCGTGCATGTGTCCCTGAAATAACACTGCTCAGCTAAGTGACAAACTTGTCCATATTAATTCTGTTAATGCTTATCCTTATTTTGATATCAAGTATTTTATGACAAAAATCTGGTGGCCTAAAATGATTTTCTACTAGTCAGTCAGTCAAGTGCTATATGTGATACACGCTTGGGCGATCATGTCTCGAAAGAGACATGACTGACTGGGCAGAAGATTATCCCATAGTAGGTTGCCATTGCTTTCTGTGGTAGACTATTTGCCAGCCAAGGCTATAGAACCCAATCTGTCCTGTTATTTGACTCATAGCTAGAAGGGAAAGAGATGTATTATATTATTACATAGTAATTAGTGGGGGATCAGTTTATTACTTCATAACAATAAAATAACGATCACCCACTTTATGACCAGTAGAAGCCTTAATCATGATTCCAATTATTATATTCAGTCAGTCAGTCAAGTGCCATACGTGATACACGCTTGGGCGATCATGTCTCGAAAGAGACATGACTGACTGGGCAGAAGATTATCCCGCAGTAGGTTGCCATTGCTTTCTGCGGTAGACTGGTTGCCTACCAAGGCTATAGAACCCAATCTGTCCTATTATTTAACCCATAACTGGAAGGAATAGACAGATTAATACCTTTCCCAAAGGTATTTGCACTTAAGTGAAGGCAATGAATTCAGCTGGAATTCGAACTCGGCTCCCCGATTTCTCATTCCGAGCCGATATCCACTGCGCCACAACGCACTACTGAAAAAAACAGCACTTCTGACACTAAACATCATTACTATTTAATACTATATATATATTTTTTTAATATTTTTTTAATATATATATATATATCTTCTTCTTCTTCTATGTGCCCTGTTCCTTCAGGACGTAGGCGATCATGGTTCTCCACATCTCCCTATCCCTTTCTTGACTCTTAGTATGTTTGCTCTTGTTACTCCTGGCAACCCCCATTCCGTCATCCACCTGTTCAGGCCCTGCAAATATGTTATCTGCTGCCTTCCTCTGTCTCTCTTTCCTTCTATCTGGTCAGTCAGTATCAGGTTCTCCAGGCTCTCCTTCCTCATTGTGTGTCCCAGGAACTTCAGTTGTCTCTTCCTGATGCTCAGTATTAATTTCCTTTTTGTTGCCATTCTTTCCAACACATCATAGGGATAGTTGTTCTTTGAATATATATATTAAAAAAATATGAAAAATGCCACACTAATATAAAGAGTAAGCAATTTATTAAGAAGAAAAATTCTTGAGAGTGATGCCATCCAGTACTACCAAAATATCAATTTACGCCCCGTTTTTTTTCCCAATCTCACCTTTTCTTATGGAGATGATACTGAAACAGACGAACATACATAATAAAAAAGTTCAAATAAAACAGTTAAATTCCCTCATTTTAGCATCTTGTGACATTGCACTACACATGAAGGAATTCTGAAATTAAAAATTTTCTGTTATTCTTTTTGAATGATTGGTAACCATTTTTTATAATTGCCAACACTGTTTGTTTATAGGTACGTAACATATACACACACACACACACACACACACACACACACACATATCTTTTGGTTACTGGCGTGTGTATACACTGCTTATATACAACACGTTAAAATTTCCCTTCTCTGATTCCATGCACTTATGGCTTAGTGGGTAGCGACTCCGACTGACACCAAACCGGTTGAGTTTCGATCCCAGCCAGAAGCAAGTGGATGTGTCTAGCCACACTGATGAGCTGTGATGCAGCAAAACAAGCTTATATGTGGATGACTAATATATATATATATATATATATATATATATATATATATATAATGTATTGGCATAATCTGGTATTATAGCATTACCTTTGAGTCACAAAATAAAATCCAGTAAAACCTGTAATTAATTTCTGTATTTTTAAACCCTCCTGATATGACTAATAGCATGATACAATCTATAGATATATATAACTGGCTTCCCTTGTTATCCGCAAAAAAGATCATTGCTATGAAATCTTTCATCTGCTGAAATGGGAAAATAGTAAGATAATAGCATATGTTTTTAACAAAAATGAAAATTTGAAAAGAAATACCTGTACACATACACGCTAACACACACACACACACACACACACACACACACACACACACAGTAATCTTTTTTTAAATAGATTTTTTAATCCAACATTATTTCTTATTACGATAGATGTTATTTTTAGTGAGTCAACAGGTTTGAGTTGCTGTCCCTGTTTTTTTTTTATTTTCTTAAACCCTAAAATTAATAACAGCCTGTTAGGAGTCAAAATCTTTCCCTATTAGGACTTCTCGATATAGGCCAGTTGTTATTAATTTCACTGTTCAAGAAAATAAAAAATTAGGAAAGCAACTCAGATACTAAAATAATTTTTATAGCACTAAAAAATAATGTTGTATAAAAACCCCTTAAAAATGTCTGTTGCTAACGTTTCGAGTACAAAACTGAACCTAGCAGATACAGATTTGTTGAAGTACCAATGAAAGTGCCATACGTGATACATGCTTGGGCAATCATGTCTAGAAAGAGACATGACTGACTTGGCATATGATTAACCCACAGTAGGTTGCCATTGCTTTCTGCAGTAGACTAGTTGCCTGCCAAGGCTATAGAACCCAATCTGTCCTGTTATTTAATCCATAACTGGAGGGAAGAAACCGATTAGTACCTTTCCCAAGGGTATTTGTGCGTAAGTGAAAGATGTACTTTCTTTAAATAGGTATCCCAAACCTTGCTCTGTGAGGTTTGTCTCTGATTAACCTGGTAGTGGTACGCTTTGGCTAAAAAGGTGTTTTTTACAAAGCAAGTTTTATCTTTTAGTTAAAGGTAAAGAAATACTTTTTCTACATGATGTGTTTTTTCAGGACATGAGCAATCATATCCCTTTCAGAACATAGGCAATCATATCCCTTCAGGACATGGGTAATCGAACCCTTAAAAATATACTCAGTCAGTTAAGTGCCATATGTTATACACTCTTAGACAATCATGTCTCTTTCAATTCATGACTGACTAGGCAGAGATTTTCCTGTAGTATGTTGTTGTTTCTTTCTGTGGTAGACCAGTTGCCAAACAAGGCTATAGGACCCCATAGTCCTGCTATTCAACTCATAGATGGGAGAAGAAGAGATAGAGTCATACATTTCCCAAGTGTACTTGCACATTAGTGGATCTAACGATCCCGACTGGAATTCAAACTCAGCTTTCCAATTCCTTAATTCAAGCCAATAGCCATTACATAATGACACACAAATATCTGGCGAAGCTGAAGCAGATTACCACCACATTTAGTTTCATTGTTTTTCATTTTTTTTTACTTTTTTCAGCACAGTCCTATCAATTACCCCCTTAGCTTTATGATTGACAAAAAAAAAATTTTGAAAAATTTCGATATTTAAACATCTTCTGGCGGGGATCAGTTTCTCATACAACATTATAGTAAATTGAGCCTCCATTTTGAAACCAGTCACTGGTACGACATCACCGCCACCAGTAAATTTGTTCCTTATCAAACTGTTTGAGTTTTTTTCAGTGCAATATTATCTATTACACCTTAAACTTTACGAATGACAAAAAAAATTTGCAAAAATTTCAATATTTAAACAATTTGGGAGGGGACCAGTTTCTCATACAACCTTATAGTGGATTGAAAATGGAGGATCGATTTACTTTAACATTGTATCAGAAACTGACCTCCCCAAATTTGTTTAAATATTGTAATTTTTCAAAATTTGTTTTGATAATTGGAAAGTTTAAGTAATAATTGATAGAACTGTAGTGAAAAAAGTTAAAAAAAAACATGAAAAACAACAAAATTAACATAAACAAAGTGACCCCAACATGAGCGAATTGAAAATGGAGGATCAATTTATTTTAACATTGTATGAGAAACTGACCCCCACAAAATTTGTTTAATTATTGTAATTTTTCAAAATTTTTTTGATAATCGGAAAGTTTAAGTAACAATTGATAGGACTGTGCTGATAAAAGTAAAAGAAAATGAAAAACAGCAAAATTAAACGTGTCTGGTAGTCTGCTTCAGGTCTACCAAATATACGATATGTATTAAATGTGCTTAAACAATAATACTGCAAAACAATCTGTACAGGTGTAAAAATTTTGTTTTGCAGATTTTAAAAAATGCCGACACGAAAGAAATTGATCCTAAAGTGACATCTCAAACAAAAAGCAAATATAAGAAAAAAAAAACTTCCTTGTTTATCCAATTTGATCTTTGCTGAACTCGTATTTCAGGCTTTTGACTATAAATTTGGATCAGAGTAGCAAGAGCCTACTGTATAGGTTTCATTTCACCTTGTATCTAGACAGGTAATCAGACTAGATAAGTATGTAGCACTTAGCTTGTGTGCTTGATGTATTTCTTTTCCCACCTCCTCTTCTACATCTGAACTTGGAAAAGCTACTGAGTCACCCTTTGACAGAGTAGACTTTAGTTATTTGACCTTAGCTTCTTAACTTTTAAAAGGACACACTGCTACCTTCTTCTCAACTATCAACAAGTGAGCAAAACTTACCTTGTTCTTATCATTATGAAGTAAGCAATTTTGCTTAGTGATTATGACTTGATCATTTTTTTTCTTACTTAAGACACATCATCCAATTCCATGCTAGGATTGGTTGGACAGGGTTTTCTTGGTGGCTTCACAATTGAACCATCATGAAATATTGGGGCGAGTTTTACAGCTGTATGCTCTTACTAACACCAACCAATTTTGAAGACTGAAATCTCAGTGTTTTTATTGAAACACCATCTCTAGGAAGATTATCTACCAAGGTTAGAGAGTTCAGTCTGTCCTATTCTAAACAGAATTGGTGTAGAGATTTTTATTTCAGAGATTTCCATCCCATAAACAAGTTGCCATCCTAAGCTAAAAACTCTTACCCAGTCTAACTTTTTTCTTTTTCTCATAAATACCCCCAGTTTGGGGATTAACCTGTTATGGTTTATAAAATGGCGAGTGTTCTAAAAATAAAAAAAAGATAGCCACACTGACGCCAAGAATTCAAAATTGGACGGCAAAATAAGAAACCGTTTCTTTTGGTAGTAGTAAGAGTAGGAGTAAGAAGTAGGTGTTAAGGACAGTAGTTTTATGTAGGAGATTTGAAAAAGGAAGGCGCTAGTCAGTTGACGATTAAAGTCCAGAACGTATAGGCTCGTTTACTACTAGCATCCCACAGTGAAGAGAATTTAGCTAGTCTGCTCCTGTATCCACACAATATTTAAAGGTTGTAACTTGATGTAAAAACCTAAAGTTTTATACCAAAAATAAACATCATTAATTCAAGTTTGAGTTATCTTCTCTATTATACCAAAACGAAGCAACACAACAGTGGTATTTTGCCGCCTAATTTTGAATTCTTGGTGTCAGTGTGTCTACCTTTTTCTATTTTTAGAACACTCACCATTTTATAAACCATAAAAAACTAATTGTCCACAGCTGGAACCCTAACAGGGGCTACCACCCCAGGTCAGGGTGGACCTGGGAACATTAGCCTCAAAACCTCCTAATCAGAGGCTTTGATGCCAGATGTAGTCTATTGTCACACACAGGACAATAATGTAAATCCATCAATGATGTAAATACATTTAAAATAAAAGAAAATAAGTTCTGTAGAGAAATTATTTAAAATATATTTCTAGAACAAGACAGAAGCATTTGTTAATTAATTGTAGTTATTTTAGGCATTATTGTTATCAAATAATTATCAGATATGATCAGAACTTCTAATTATTTTGTGGTCCTGGTTATGACTGTAAACTGCATCCGGCAGCAAAGCCTCTGATTGAGAGGTTGTGAGGATCATGGAACCACTGCTTAATTGCTGTTATTCCCAGGTCCACCCTGACCAGGAGTGATAACACCTGTTAGGGTCCCAGCTATGAGCAACTATTTAACTCCCAAACTGGGGTCAAAACACTATGAAAGTATAAAAATACACTTCTATAGAATTGGAGTAGATAGACTAAACTATCACCCGGTTCACACTCCACCCACGTCTATTGAACAGGTGAAGAGGTTCATCCCTTGTTCCCTGCTTAGGATGTGGTTTTCGGCTTTCTCTTTTCCAATCTTTTCACTTTTCTTTTTTTTCAATTGGAGTAGATAGACTAAACTATCGCCCAGTTCACACTCCACCCACGTCTATTGAACAGGTGCAGAGGCTCATCCCTTGTTCCCTGTTTAGGATATGGTTTCTGGCTTTCTCTTTTCCAATCTTTTCACTCTTATGTAGCCCCCTGCACATCAGTGGCGTTACCACCTTGCTCGGGGTGATATGATTAAAATAAATAAATACATAAAAATAGACTTTTATTAAAAATATACATTCTTGAAGAAAAGATATTACCAACAATATATTTTAAAGAGGAAAAAAAAATTACTGCCATAATACATTTTTGAAAGAAAAAATTATTACCTGCAATATAATTTTGAATACAAAACTAGAAGATATCTTCAGTTTTCTAAAATAAAAAAATTTTTTTTAATTTTTCATCAAAATGTGACTAAACCAACCTTCTCACAATAACCAAACATTAAAAAAATACCTTAAAACCCTACCTTTTTAGCATTAAATAATCTACAGAGGCTGATATGCCATTAAACAAAACTCAAACTAAAACTGATTATTTTGAAATTTTTTTGGCAGCACAAGTTTTAAAATAATTGTAGCAACATCAGCTTGTTTAGATATTTCTCAAAAGCCATATAATCTATAAATATTTTAGAGAGGAGGGGCAGAATCTATGAAACTACTTCCCAAATATTAAATTGTTCAAAATTAAACCAACTATAAGAGAATAGCATCAGAAATACCAAACTAGAAGTGAAGTAAATATGCCCAGGCTTCATATTGGACATACTTCCATAACCCATTTGTATATCCTTAAAAAAGGAAGATCCTCTGGTGTGTGTGGCATGTCAAGAGTTATTTACCATAAAACACACGCTGATAAACTGCAGCAATTTTAATTCAACCCACTATTTTGAGTCATGCGATTCAAATACTACCAAACAAGAAAGAAGAACTTTTCAAAATACTGATTCATTTTAGATATTTCAATTTCTAAGAGAAATTAAACTGATTTCCATACTAGAGAAAAAAATAACCATAACACAATTTTTTTTTTACTTTTTAAGTACAAGACTTTATTTAAAAAAACATTAAATTTTGGAATTAAATGACTGAATGTCTTGATACGCTATAAAACAAACTAAACCAAACCAAGTCAAAAGCTATATTTGCTCAGTTTTGCATTTAAAATGTAAACAAAGCAATTTCTACAGAGTTAATGGATTTGTTTATTTGAAATCCTGCCAGAGGAAACCTTTTTTTTACTGGTTGATGAAGTAAGCTATCATTAAAAAAGCGATGTTCTAACCAAATATGAATATCCACAAAAAATAGCATTTTAAGTCACATATATATTACCGGCCATAATTATTAGGCCACCCCAGTTTTTAAAAAAAAATGATATATTTCATACTATTTTTAGTATTTATTGCCAAGTGGATAATTCTAAATGAAAATAGGATGGTTCTTTTGTTATTATTACTTTGCAAAATTTAACAAGGTAAATAGCGACAATTTACCCATCACACCCTTTAGATTATATATATATATATATATATATATATATATATATATATATATATATATAACACTACTGGCCATAATTATTAGGTCACCCCAGTCTTTTTTAATGTATTTAATACTATTTTTAGTATTTATTGCCAAGTGGATAATTCTAAATGAAAATAGGATGGTTCTTTTGTTATTATTACTTTGCAAAATTTTACAAGGAAGCAAAGATGAACTCATCTTAAATTTTCTTCATTCTTTCATTTATAAAACTGAAATATAGGTAATTATTAAATATTTATAAATTCATTTGATGCACATGTTATTGTGCAATATTAACAAAAGAGCCATTCTATTTTCATTTACAATTATTCACTTGGCAATAAATACTAAAAGATAGTATAAAATATATCATATTTTTAAAACACTGTGGTGGTCTAATAATTATGGCCTGTAGTGTATATATATATATATATATATATATATATATATATATATATATATATAACAATAACAGTCACTGAATATATATATATATATATATATATATATATATTCAGTGACTGTTATTGTTTCATAGTGATGCTTAATGTCAACACAAGATAAAATCATTTTTGATGGTGGATGTTTTTATTTTAGCTCTCTGTAAGCTCTCTGAATATGGCTCATGTGAGCCAAAAGCTTTGAACCAGCATAACAAAAAATATCCAAATGTTGGACAGTTTTTGTCTTTATTTTCACCTGAAATTAAAGCCAAAATACAATGTTTAGAATGGCTCATAATTAAACATAATAGACATTCATTGTCAGTTATATTTAACAATATATGTTTATAAAAAACAAAAAAAATATATATAGCCAAGTTTGCATGAAGAGAAATTAAAGTTATTTCGTTTTTTTCTGATTTAGTTTTACGATGGTTTTCATCCATGTCCTAGTTTCCAGAATTTGAACATAAATTCCCCTATCTCTTTTGAGCATTTTCAGCGAATTTCTGGCAACTGATAAATGTCTATAGAGGGGCATAATGATTGTTTGGTGTTTTTTTTGTGTCATATTTTCACCTGTCAGTTTTCAGTACTGCGTCAAAAAAAAAAAAAGTAATGCCACAAATTAACCTATGAAAACATGATACTCAAAAGTTCCTCAAAGAAAGGAATCAACATTGCATAATGACTGTCAGTTTCACACTTCAGTTCAGATCCAGATCCTGATATCCCATGACTCATTAGAGTTTTCAAGGAACCACATGTACTGCAGCAGAAGTGATGTTTCTTTGGGTATGACAGCCTGACAGAGCCCAACCCTCTCCGGGCTGGTGTGAATTCAGAGATTACCTTCTCCTCGAGTGGTTACCACCCTAGGCTATAGAACCCAGTCTGCTCTGCTATTTACCCATAGCTGGGAGGGAGAAGAGATGGATTATTACCTTTCCAATGGTATTAGCATCTAAGTGAATGTAATGGATTTGACTGGAATTTGAACTCGGCTCTCCAATTCCTCAATCTGAGCTACTATCCATTACTCTACTGTGCTTACACTTTAGTTCAATCTTCAGGCAAAGATCATACCCAAGTATGAAATTAACAGTTACTCTGCAGTATTGATTCCTATATTCACACTGTATCTATCTATCTTGGTCTCTCTCTCTCTCTCTCTCTATATATATATATATATATATATATATATATATAAACTCTCCAACTTGAAATAAATTTCATCACTTGATAAGACACGGATAGTGTCGAAACAAAATGGCTACTTTTGTAGTGATATTATAACATATTTATGTTATAAGTTTTAAATAAATATTATATATATATATATATATATATATAGATACCATATCTTCATTCAAACATGTTTTATTGAATAATATACACATATTGTGTCTACTTATTTTTATATTAATCCTTTCCAGTTGTCTTATCAGTTTCTTGATGATCAAATAAAATTAATCAAGTAAGGCATTGTAGTTTTTTGTTTTTTATCTAAGTACTTGCAATCTTTTCTAAGATCTAATTCATCCTTGAAGATGATTTTATTGAATAAATTTACTTTTTAGTATTTCGAAATTTTGTGGGGTAATTTTGGTAAATATATCTGTTAAAATGAGATGTCAGTGCTATTTCCATTTTTTTGTGTACTTTAGATGACAGTTCCTCTATTGCACGCTGTATTTACAGCCAAAAACCTTGAATAAAGCTTGTTTTGCTTAGTAGTATTGTCCTGCATTCATGTAAGATTGTAGAAATATCAGCATGTGTCCAGAGAACACTGATTTAGTTGGATGTTGTCTCCAAGAAATGTTAAGTATAGTTCTCAGTATCTAAGTGTAGGTTCTATCAAGATAAGAGCCTAGAGTTTTAGCTAATGTCCAGGCAGTGGCACTATACCTTAACACTGCCTCGAAAGTGGTTCAAAAGAGGTTGTCTGGTAGCTCGGTCAGTTGAGTGCCATATGTGATGCACACTTGGGCAATCATGTCTCGAAAGAGACATGACTGACTGGGCAGAAGATTATCCCGCACTAGGTTGCCATTGCTTTTTGTGGTAGACTGGTTGCCAGCCAAGGCTATAGAACCCATAACTGGAGGGAAGAGATGGATTAATACTTTTCCCAAGGGTATTTGCGAATAAGTGAATGCAATGAATTCAACTGAAATTTTTGAACTCTGCTCCATGATTTTTCATTTCAAGCTGATATCCACTGAACCACAAGACACATCCACATTTGCTAACTCACATTTCCAGATTAGATTTATTTTATTCAAAGCGACCAAAGTTATTTATGAAACTGAAATATAGGTAATTATTAAATATTTATAAATTCATTTGATGCACATGTTATTGTGCAGTATTAACAAAAGAGCCATTCTATTTTCATTTACAATTATTCACTTGGCAATAAATACTAAAAGATAGTATAAAATATATCATATTTTTAAAACACTGTGGTGGTCTAATAATTATGGCCGGTAGTGTATATATATATATATATATATATATATATATATATATATATATATTCAGTGACTGTTATTGTTTCATAGTGATGCTTAAAATATTTATTTGTGAATTTGCACATCTTTTTCAGTAGAATTTATCTTATTCCTTAGGTATGTAAAAGATTGGACAGATTTTATTGATTTACCTGAGACAGATTGTATTGACCCTTGCTGGTCGAAGCCCATGAATTCAGTTTTAGAGTTATTGATACACTCTTTAAGTACAAGAGATAAATGTTTGTACTACTATTACTACTGCATAACATTAGAGATTCATGCACATGATTATAAACCACTCGTTTTCTTATAGACCACCAAGTGAATTATGGACTGTTGCCAATACACCATAACAAACAACTGAGGAAAGTTCTTAAACATTCTGATTAATTCAGCAGAGCTGATCTTGGAAGAGTGAGTTTACATTTGCCAGAACATTTCATCAGGAAAAATTCTGCCCATCTGCTCCTACATGTGAGGAAATGACCTAGTAGTTAACAACACAAAGAATCATTTCCAGCTTTTTTGAGAATATTAGCATCATGACCTGGCGTTGCCCGTGCAACTCAGAACAATTTAATTTCTTCAGCAGATGAAACAAATACGTTTAAATTTGCTGCAGACACTTAAAATATAATCTCTATATATAAAAGGTAATCTGTGAGTCTGTGTGTGACTGTTCCCTATGCATGCCTACATTTTTTTTAATATTTCTTTTGTTTCAAAATTACAAGGAAAAGTATTCACATTTGTTTATTGACCAAATGAATTTTTAAAACTTTGGAATAAAAATTAAATATAAAGGCTTATTTTTTTTTTTTTAATAAAAAAATATTTTAGTCGCATTTGACACGTGTGATTTGATTTCTGTGATGTAATCTAGCAACCATTTTAGATCTTAGATGTTTTACGGAGCAAATGTAAACAATCTGCACCAATGGCCAAAAAGTGCGAAAGGGAAAATTGCTGAACTTAAACTCAAACAGTATGTGTTGACCTGGCTTCTCTGTAGATATGTGTCTCTAGAAAGTTTAAATGGCGTAGCTTTAAAAATGTTGGCGTGTATAGGGAACAGTCACACACAGACTCACAGATTGCCTTTTATATATATAGATTAGTCGAGTCTGTATGCAAAGAAGTCTGCATAAGATTATGGATTAAGCTTGTTACAGGTTTTTGTTAGTGATGGCTCTTTCATGGTATAAAGCAAGAGAATTTACGTATCATTGATTGTTGACCCCTTCAAATAAATGAAATTTGATCAACTCTTCCTTGTATATGCCATGTCCTTTCAGAACATTGGCAATCATGGTTCTTCACAATCTCCAGCCATTTATAGCTTTTAATGAATTTTATCTTTTAGTTATCTCTCCTAAACCCTGTCCTTCCATTTATTTATTTATTCAAGCTCACTAGGAACAAGATTGATCTATCTCCATAAATTAAATAATGGGTTTATTCCTTGGGTATTACCCAGATTGACAAACACCTGGAAGACTAGAGGGCACAGTAGCTGAAACAGTGATAATGACAAGTAAGATAACAACATTAGTTTGAATGTAAACAAGTTACACAGTTAATATACTTAGACAGAATCACTACTAAATATATCTTTATATTTGCTATATTTAATGAGAATAGATATTTCACAGACATTTATTCTTATCTAAATCTAAACTTATTTATAAATGGAACTTTGTGTGTGTATCCATTACCTATAGACTCTGAAACAGCTGAACCGATTTTCATGAAACTGTACTCAGTTGTACTATAAGCGTCTGTGAGTGTTCTTAGCTAGGTTTTGTGTCGATGTACCCCTGATAAATATTAAAAATCAATAATAAAAAAAATCGGGTTATAGAAGGAGTGGTCCGATTTTAATCAAATTTGATACACTCATAGACAAAGAAATAAGAAACGATATTCAGAGGTTTCAAGGTTGCAGAAAATTTGATATCGATACCAGGAAACAAAAATTTGACTCTCATCCATTCATTTTTCTTTCAGTCTACAGTTTCGCTTTAACTGGAAACAACTATTGATTTTTAGTCTTTCGTGCCAACGTCCAAAGTGTCTGAGCTCCAGGACCATAGATTAGTTTTAAAGCTTTCATTTCACCCGAGCAATGCTGGGCTATACTGCTAGTCAATATATAATTGTCAGGTATGATGTCTAACTTGTTCACAAATGTCTAAACTATTAACAGTATACAACAAATGGTTTCAAGGGAATGATTCCTTCAGGTCTTAAAGAAGACATTCTTTTACCATATCTCACAGAATGGCTCTATAGTCACAAACAAAGAATTTTACCAAATAACAAAAGCTAGATTACTTGAAGACTTCCAACTGTGCCAATAATGAAAATGAGTAGCACATGTAACTAGAATGAAAAACTAATGATATATTCAATATGCTTTCTTCTATCCTTCTTGCCTACAACCTGCCCTGTGAGAATTAAATTTTCCAAATCCTCTTTCCTCATTTTGAGTCCTAGAAATTTCAATGGCCTCTTTGATTTTATTTATATTTTTTCTGAAACTTTGTTGTTGCTCATTTGTTTGGTTCACAGTATTCTCAGCATCTTTCTGTAGAACCAAATTTCTGTTGTTTCAAGTCTCTTTTTTTATCTTTGAGGAGATTGTCTAGCATTCGCTGTGTTGTGGAGTAAATAAAACACCCCCAGCAACACAGATGAACAAGGGAAGTCTGGTTGGTTTGTTTTTATGGCACATCAACCTCAGTGGGTCATTTATTGCCAACTAAATTTTATTTATTTATTGTTGGTAATACCTTTTTCTTTCAACAATTTATTTTTTTTTTATATATGTTTTGTGTCTAGTAATACTTTTTTCTTTTTGAGTATCAAGATTCATTGGGATTTGTTTTTTTAAGGGCAGGGTCCCCAAGTCCTACCCTTGTTATTTAACCCATAGCTGGAGGGAAGGGACGGATTAATACCTTTCCCGAAAGTAGCAGTGCTTAAATGAATGCAGGGTATTCAACTGGAATTTGAACTCGGCTCACCGATTTCTCTTTCAAAGCCGATATCCACTGCACCACAACGCACATCCATCACTAAACGCTTACAGCACCTGGTATTCCCAAGCGGTCACCCATCAAAGTACTGACCAGGCTTAATGTTGCTTAATTTTTGGTGATCGAGCAAGATCCGATGTATTCAACGTGATAGGCCGTAAGCCACAAACAAGGAAGGACTCCTTAAATAAATAATTCAAAGAGAGTTCAGAGTCAGACTTCCAAGAGAGTTCTGATAGAGTTGGAGTCAGTCAAGACACATCATAACCAGTAGTAGTGATGAGGTATAACAGTGGTGATGAGGAATAAAACTTATATGGATGCGGAAAAATACCTTTTTTGCTGTGGTGCACATAATTACAGTGACAGTAAGAAATTAGAACCACATTAGTGTAATTTATTTTCTTTGCTATGTGTAAAGAAAAAAAAAACAAGATATTCTTGTATATGGAAGAATTATTAGCCCAAGTGGTAAAAATACAACAGCAGCAGCAGCAACAGCAACAGTAACAACAGCTTCATAATCAACAGCAAAAGTTAATTGAAATAATTAAGAAGAAAACAGAAAAGTCATAATTTTTTTCACTCTCCACCCAGTGGCAAATGCCATAGCTGAATTCACATACAATTCAGTTGACAGAATTACCTTTTCTACTTGTTTTAGAAGATACAAGCAAATTTACAGAGAAGAAGGTAGTGACTGGGAAGATAAAATAAACAAGACTTTTGTTAAGAAAGTTATCACCAGTAGAACTTGAAAAATACTACTGAGAATAAAAGGAGACTTTTGCTTTGAATAAATGGTAAATATTCTGACTAAAATAAAGCTAATAATTTAATAAGACATTTTTTATTCTATGTTTGGATGGAAAATTTAGCATTTTCCTATGGTTTAGACAATGTAGAGGCGAAGAATCAAATTTTCATTGATCTATAATCATATTTTTAAGGTTAAAAATGACAAAAATGCCATAATAATATATAAATTGATGTAAATTTGTGTATACATTTTCAAATTTTCTAACTAATATAAACATGTGTTAAATGAAATAAATGATAAATAAAATAATAATAATGAATAATAAAAAAAGAAATATATTTTCCCATGATGTTAAGAGTAAAGCAATCAAAAATATGATTACCCTCACTTGGTTTCTATCAAATGTCGTTAGGTGGCATTGTTGAAGGCTATAAAAAGGCAAACATTTCTCACCTCAGTCTCTTTATTTACCTTGCTCCGAAATGTAGTACCATACGGTAATTATATTTTTTCTGGGAAGGTTAGTTTTCTCAGTTCACTAACAACTGAACTCTCTTCTCGCTTTCCAACACGTGGTGCTTATATGTGTCTTCCAAAACCTTTACCTAAGAAGTCAAGCTTTTTTCTGGTTGTTCCAACTCAGTGCTATGATGCTTATACTTACTTACTCTAACTTCCGGACCAAGAAAAAGAAAAAGAAAATGATTGTTTCTGTTGTGGAGGAATATCCTGTCTTACCCAGGAATGGGTATGGCCCGGGTTATAAAAGACTGGGACTAGAATGAACTACAGAGTGTCCGTAACTATACGAGAGTCTTCATCATTACACGGGAGTGATCGAGAGTCTTCGTCATTATACGGGAGTCTTCATTAGTATACGAGAGTCATCGACTTTAGTCAAGAGCCATTGGCCTTAGACGAGAGTTAGACGTCACTAGATGGAAGCCTCCTTCTCAAGACAGATGCTTATGTCCTATACAGAGACGTTGCCTTCTTGATTGTTATTCTTGTTAGCTGTTCATTGGTGTACGTGTATTTGGTTTATTGTACTGGGGGATAATAAATCTCTATTTGTATATCCTCAGGGTTAAGAATTATTTCTTGCACTATTCTTTCTCTGTTTATCCCCTCCTGGGATATAACACTTTCATAACCATGATTAAATCTTCTATTGGGAAGGTAAGTACAAAATTTTGTTTGGTTGTTCCAACTCTGTGCAAAGCTGATTTGAGCTTGACCATGAATAGAATACTTATACTTACTCACCCTATATCTTGGACCAAAAAAGAAATGGTCATACCCAAGAGACATTGAGAACTTTGTTTCACTACAGTTTATGTATCAATAAAAAAAAGGATGTGGTCCATAGTGGAAACCCACATTTTTCGATTGTTCCTCTTTGTTTGTCATATGTGAACATATGTAAGTTATAGAAAAAAGGGCACAACCTTTTAACTTCAATAAACACTTTTATCTAACATTAAATTTTCTGTCTAAAGATAAAGTAAACAAAGGTTTGTTTATTAACTTTTTTATATATCCTTATTTTGTTATTCTATGATTAATTAAGACTGATAGATGCTTACACTTGGAATATTCATAAATTCATTCTTTCCAGAACCATGAGTAAATTGGAGAGTGCTTAGAACCTTTCAGTCCTATAAAGTAGTCCAGTTTGGACGCTGAGCAGGCAAACCAGTTCCATAAACATCACTTGCAATTGAAACCACAGTATTATCACTAAGTGTATTTGTGTTGTAGAGTGGCTGACACTCCTGCAACACTCAATGGTGTAATGGCTCATGTTCTGAAATGGTCTATTTAAGTAAAGAATAGTAGCATTCAAGGCATATTATTTGAGTGTCATTTGAGTAATATTTGGACTAATTAGTTTGGCAAGATCTATCTATTGCCCGGTTCACACTCCACCCACGTCTATTGAACAGGTGAAGAGGCTCATCCCTTGTTCTCTGTTTAGGATGTGGTTTCCAGCTTTCTCTTTTCCAATCTTTTCACTATTAAGTAGTCCCCTGCACATCAGTGGTGTTACCGCCTTGCTCGGGGGGGGTACGATTAAAAACAAAAAAAAATATTGCGATCTAAATCCCTCCTCTCTGTGCTGTAAGTTCTGTCTTGTCTGTCATTGTAACTATTGTATTGTTATGTGTATATTCATTTAGCACCAGATATTGTGCTCAATAAATACCACAGCACACTTTCTCCGTTCATTGTAGCCACCTCGGCAATTTGCAATCCTATACTTCACAAGAAATTCACAGAAGTAGACAGCAATTCTTTATATAAGTTTGAAATAACCAAAGAGATGTTCTTTGATCTTTACATTTGGCAATAAAGATTAAGTTATTGCCTCTGTCAAGTTCAAAATTTCTCTGAGAACTGATTTGATAAAAGCCAAAAAAGAAACTGCAATGTTATCAGTTCTGACCTGGCATCACAGCTTCAGTCATTTTCCCACTGATACAATGTAGCTTCCCTGAGCCTGTTCTATAAATAATTTCATGGTAATCGTTCTGAAGAGCTCTCCTCTTTGGTATCTTGACTTTACAAATTTAAATGTAGTACTAGGTCTCATAATTTTTACTCTTAGAATTGCTAGATATAATCATATGTTTCTTTTTTGTACTTCTTGCTTGTGGAACTCACTTCTGGTTTCTCACTTTCCAGTCAATTTCAAAAATTTAAATGTATTGCCAGTCATCATCTTCTGTCTTCTTGAATCCTGTTCTTTTATTGTCCTCTCACCTTAATAATAGTTTTTTTCTAAGACTCTTTCACTTTCAGTAACCTCTTGCATCTTAGTAGCTTTATTGTCTTACTTGGTGGTGAAATGATTTTTTAAAAATTTCAAACAATAACTGATTGGAAGAAAATACATATTAGCATTGAAATGCTTATTGTCCTCTCATCTTAATAATAGTTTTTTTGTAAGACTCTTTCACTTTCAGTAACCCTTGCATCTTAGTAGCTTTATTGTCTTACTTGGTGGTGAAATGATTTTAAAAAAATTTCAGACAATAACTGATTGAAAAAAAATACATATTAGCAAATTGAAATGCTTATAATTGACAACATTCCTTGTAAGTGGTTAATATTACTTGCTACTGATGAGGCTATCATGCATGCAGTTTAAATAGATTTTTACTAATGTACAGCACATAAATTTTTTCCACAGGCTTTAATATAATTAAGCAATGACTTTAGTATTACTGCTTCATATGGAAAAGAAATTGTTTTCAAAAGGTGATTAATAAATAATTATAAATAACAGATATGAAAAAAGTATATTGATAAGAATTTGATATGCCACTGAACAAACAAATCATGAAAAGATATGTTGTTGGCAACAATGAAAAGAGATAAATTGTACAAGAAACTTAATTTTAAAGTTGTTGTTATAATGACCTTTCATAATTATGAATGAGTGAATTAGTTTTAAAGTGAGGGTTTAATTTACACATTATATTACACTAGGCAGACCTGAAAGAGACTACCACCACCTTTAGATTTGTTGTTTTTCATTTTCTTTTTACTTTTTTCTGTGCAATCTTCTTGATTACACTGTAAACTTTCTGATTGACAAAAGAAATTAAGAAAAATTTCAGTATTCAAACAATTTTAGGAGGGGCTCAGTTTTTTCATACAACATTTATAGCAAATCAATCCTCCATTTTGGAACCACTCACCAATACAACATTACCACCACATGTAAATTTGATGATTATCAATTTCTTTTTTACTTTTTTCAGTGCAATTTTATTGATTAAGTCGTAAACTTTCCGATTGTCAAAAAAAGGTTTGTAAAAATTTCAATATTTAAACAATTTGGGGTGGTGTGGGGGCTCAGTTTTTCATACAACCTTGTAGTAAATCGATCCTGTGCAATTCACTTTTTTGTTTGCACATATTTAACAACTGAATCCTTTGCGAAATATTTGAATAAAGCCATTCTTGGAGTTTCCGAGGAAGATGCCATCATAAGAACTGAAGAAAACTTGAAAAAGACAAAAACAAGAGCAACAACTTGTCCCAAAAAAACCAAAACAAAGTGACTCCAACGCAAGTGGTTTTAAAATGGAGGATTGATTTAGTATAACGTTGTATGAGAAACTGAGCCCCCTAAAATTGTTTAAATATTGAAATTTTTCAAAATATTTTTTGATAATCAGAAACTTTATGTAATAATCGATAAGACTGTACTGAAAAAAAGTAAAAACAAAAAGAAAAAAAAACAAATTAAAAGGTGGTGGTAGTTTCCTTCAGGTTTGCCCAAAACTGGACTGTGACCTTGTGTCCATGTTTATAGCAATGAATATTCAATCTACAATTTATATATAATTATATCATAGTATGTAAAGAAAAATTATATACATTATATACAGTCAATGTTGTAATTTTGGCTTTTGCTATCGTGTTACAACTGTTGTGCTTGCTGACCTTCTTCAGGTGTCTGTTGATGCATATTGATTCAGACAATAACTAATTTTGTATTTCACTGGGTGTTGTTTTAATATCTTGACTTATTATCAGTATTGCACCAGTTGAATATTTTTTATTTTTTACTGTTTTCATTTGTTATTTTTAGATTCTTATTTTCTTTTCCTATATATTTTTTTGCAACTATGTTTGCCTAAATACAAATAAAAAAGATGTGTCCAGTTTAGCATTATATTTACATTGTAGAACAAATATTATCATAATATATATATATATAATATATATATATATAATATATATATATATAATATATATATATATAATATATATATATATATATATCATAATAAGATATTATCATAATGATAGACAAAAATCAATATGCAGTTTTTTATTAAACTTTCATTGTAAATCAGTCCCTTATTTCATATAAAATCATCCCATTTATTCAACTTCCATTGTAAATCAAACTCTCACCTTTGAGTCAGTTTATTTTGTGGTGATACCGACCGAGCAAAAGCGAGGGACCGGATGTTTGCACTCTCACGACCAAAATGCAAATGACCAAAACTAGTCAGTGTGCAGCTGGATCGATGCAGATGTTCCTGTTGAAAACTAAAAATTAATTAAATATTAAATTTCCAGTTCACGAGCCTATGCAAATTTTATTTATCGGCCAATGGGAAGCTCAGAATCAAATACGAGTGCGAATTCCCAAATGATCTGCTGCGATCCAAAAAGTTGAAATAAAAAGCCGATACAGAAAGCATCACCAGACAGGCAGACCCAGACAGATGCGAGCAGAGACTCGAGAGAGATGAGAGTAATTAGTATCTCCTTTGACAAAGTCAAGTGGCTTACTATGCTTGCGTCTCTTACCTCTCTTTCTCTTCTTTGCTGTCTCAAAACTACTTACTGACCTAAGGAGCAGATACATCAAAGACATTCCTTACTTACAACGCTCCCACATACCTAAGTATTAATTCTCTTTTCAGCATTTTATTGCCATGAACATTTTAATGTCCGTTGAACCTATAATTAAAGGATTACTTTAATTGTAAAAACCTTAACTGATATGTGTATATATAAAATGTTATTTCTCAACTCAATTTGCTTTTCTTGACTTATAATCTTTTTATGACTTATAGTGGGCTATCTACAATGAGGCCAAATTCCGTCAATCTGCAACAATATACAACTACCTTTCAAAAGAACGAACCCCCACTATGATTTCCATTATATCTCATTTGCAAATAATACCCTCAATTCTGAGTCTATTCATTTCCATTATGCCTCCATTGTAAATCAGGCCCTCATTTCTGAGCCAATTCATTTCTTTTACATCTCCATTGTGAATTAAGCCCTTGCTTTTGAGTCAATTCATTTGCATTATGCCACTTTGGATATCAGACTGTCATTTCTATGACAATACATTTCCATTATACCTCCATTGTAAATTAGACCTTCACTTCTGAAGCTATTCATTTCCATTATACTTACATTGTTAGTTAGACCCTCACTTTAGAGCCAATTCATTTCCATTATATCACCATTGTAAATCAGACTGGCAGTTCTGAGCCAATTCATTTCCATTATACTATTATTGTAAATCGGACCCTCACTTCTGAGACGATTAATTTTTCATTATACTTTCGTTGTAAATCAGAAACTAATTTCTGAGTCAATTTGTTTCCACTATATCTCCAATGTAAATCAAACCCACATTTCTGAGAAAATTTATTTCCATTATATTTACATTATAAATCAGACCCTCACTTCACAGCTAATTCATTTGCTTCATTCTGATTGTTTTTGAGAATCAGAACTTTTTTTCAGAGAAAGAAAGGTGATATTCTATCAAATCAGATTAAACCCCATAAAAAACTACCTTCTCTTCAGAATTAAATTGATTTACTAAACTGCATCTTAGCCTTTTATTTTTCAATATATTCACCACAAGGTATTGCTGAGAATTAGCCACTATAAAGAAAGAAATCAGAGATTTTAGTTGTCTCATTTATCAGTAGTGGTAGATTCTGTTTCATTGCCGACTGTAACATTTATCCATGGTTTGGAGTTTAATTACTGCCAATTCATGTTGACATCTCATACGAAGTAACAAAAAATGTGACAAATAACGTTCTCATTATTCACAAAAATAAAACTATCACAGATTTTAAAAAGAGAAGGTAAAGATTTTAATGAAATTGAAAAAAAAAGAAAGAAAAATGAGTGAAAAGTGTCTTTTTTTTTTTTAAATTTTTTTTTTTATAAGCGTTTCGTTTCACCCCGATCAACGCATTTCACTGCCACTACTGCGCAGGGGGCTACATAGAGTGCAGAAAGGATGGTTAAATATAGGAAATGTCAGAGGGTTGGTGATAGGCGCGTAAGGATACCGAGAAAGGTTAAATATAGGAAATGTCAGAGGGTGGGTGATAGGCAGGTAAGGATACCGAGAATGAGGGTTGGGTAGATGAAAGTGTTCTGAGAATAATTGAAAGTTAGTGTGATAAGAGGTGTCTATTGACCCTACATTTAAACACCTGGAGATTGTAGCCGTTGGGAAAGCAGACTTGTGGAAGGGAATTCCACAGGCGGAAAGCGCGAGAAAAGAAGCTGTTGAAGTAGAATTTACGGTTACATCTTATCTGTTTAATTGTAAAAGAGTGGGACCTAGTTGCTAATCTAGTATCTCGTGTAAATTCGTGCTTAGGTGGTACCAGTGATCTAAGTTCATCGGAGCAGAAGCCATGAAAGTACTTGTAGAAGAGGCACAGGGAAGCCACATCACGCCGGTGAGAGAGTGGTTGCAGCCAGTCTGCCAAGTCAGTATCAAGCACGTTACAGATTCTCCTTTGTCTGGTTTAGAAATACATTATCCTTTCTGTGAATCAACCTGTAATTATTAAACTTATCAACTGAGACTAATGATTGAGAGCTGATTTTCATTTCTGTGTTTGTCTAGTCTATGATAGGATTGTACCTGAATTATTTGAGATAAAGTGTTGTTACTATGGTATAGATTAATTAGGATATATTTCTTCATCTCTTATTTTTTGTCACAATTTTTCTATTGGTGTATCCTCCAGCCTCTCATGTGTATCTGTTGTGTTTAGAATTGAAAACATTAATCTGAGGTGGAGCATTAACTTCTTTTCTCATGTATCATATCTGTTAACTCCCTTGAAAAACATACAGGCTCTGATGGGAAAACAGTTCTAAAAACGTCTAGAGAGTCATTGAACATGTATGGAAGAAAATACCATTCCTCTTCAAATCAAATTTCAATATTACCAATTAAAAAAAAAAAAAAACTTAAGAAAAGTTGGGGGTAACATGGTTGAAACAGCAAAGATGACTAAATTAGTTCAAAATTCTCTTTTTCAATCTTTTCACTCTTTTTATTTTTATTATTTTTTTTTCAATTGGAGTAGATAGACTAAACTATCGCCCGGTTCACACTCCACCCACATCTATTGAACAGGTAAAGAGGCTCATTCCTTGTTTCCTGCTTAGGTTGTGGCTTCCGGTTTTTCTCTTTTTCAGTCTTTTCACTCTTACGTAGCCCCTTGCGCATCAGTGGCATTTTCGCCTTGCTTGGGGTGATATGATTAAAAAAAAAAAATGAACCACAACACAGTACAATAGGCTCTTTGTTAATTTATGTGCAAATATCAATGAGTAACTAATGCATTTTGTTATGGTGAGATTATCCCACCTTGTCAGCAGGAGGGCTTGCTAGGTAATTTGGCAATAAGCCATATAAAAGGAAAGGACATAAAATCTCAATTTTAATCTCTCAATCAATCTCAATCTTTCAATCTTTCTCTCTCAATCTCCATCAATCTCTCACTCTCTCTTTCAGGATACAGTAGTGTCTGAAACCATCCTGCACATATATAAATCTACCATCTACCCGTGCATTAAATACTGCTACCATATCTTGTCAGGTATCCCTGCTATCCACCTAGGGGTCCTTGACAAAATCCAACAGAGAATCTGTAATGTGATCAATCCTGACTTAGCAACTTGAATACAGTCACTTACTCACTGGCGCAATGTAGCTTCCCTGTATCTCTTCTACAAATACTTTCACGGCTTCTGCTCTGATGAACGTAGCTCTCTGGTGCCCCTATGAATAAATTTACTCGAGCCACAAGATTAGCAACTAGGTCCCACCCTTTTACTGTGAAACCAATTTAAATGTAAATGCAAATTCTACTCCAACAGCTTCTTTCCTCACACTTCCTGCCTGTGGAATTCCCTTCTATTTACTTGCTTCCCCAATGACTACAATCTCCAGGAGTTTAAATGTAAAGTCAATAGTCATCTCCTATCTCACTAACTTGCATCCTCTCTCTCACAGTCCTTTCTCCATCCATTGCACCCTCATCAGTATTTTCATCCTTCTCTTAACCACTTCTTGACAACGCCTGTAACCTGTCACTCTTTCTTATAACTTTCCTCCTATGTAACCCCCTGCACACCAGTAACAGTAGACTGCCTTGCTTGGGGTGATACAATTAAAAAATAAATAAATAAAAACAATCAGTATGTTACCAAATTCACAAACCAATGTTTTAATCCATTAGGCTATTGTTCCCTAGGACAATTCATTATAGAGTGCTTGGAGCCTTAAACCTAACCTGACTGCTGATTAATGCGACCACTGTTGCTGTTGCTGCTGGTCACTACAGCAATCACATATATGCTTTTCTTATCTGTATACACAAAAAAATATTTTCTCTTTTTTTCTTTAACTATGTTGCTTTTTATATGAATGTATACATTTAAGTTAGGGTATAGAGTCCCAACAAAGTATTTAAAAAATTTATCAAATGGTAAATGTTTCATTGAAAATAGACTTGATTACATGTTTCACATTTCAAGGCTTCATCAGACCCAAAACTGTGTGTATGTGTATTTGTGTGTATGCTTAAAGAATGAATCATAGTACATTTTTACCTAAGCTGGCATTTCTTGTGATTAAAGAAGAAAGAAAATAAGCGACTTTTAAAAAATTTGTTAATATTTATTCTATATCTTTTCTTTATGATTCTTAGTACTTGTCAAAAGTCATTAATATATTTTCCCATCTTCTTTGTATTGAATAAAAGGTTAACCTTCATTTCATTTTCAGAATGGCTCAAAAGCAAGAAATTCTTATCAGCTTTTCTGAAATGAATTCAAGGCAAATCCTCATCCAATCCTTCAGAATGAATTGAAAGTAAAAAATTTATATGTTTTTAGGTTTGTTTGTGTGTTTTCTGTGTCAACAATGTGGGTTTAAAAAAAGATATAGAAGCCCAACAAAGTTTTTAAGAAATTTAACAAATAGATAACATTGCATCATGTTAACTGTGTTAACATGACATTGATAGATGGAACAGAGTTAATGCAATGTCAATCACTGGAAGCAACCTGTAGTGGTGATAGCCTAGCAGTGGTCACTAAGTCAGACAATGATAGACAGATAATATCAGAAAATTTAGCTTGAGGAGTCTTGCTTCAAATAAATATTGTAATAACAGTTAAATTTTTAAATACATTTAAAATGTAAATGTATACACCTTTGTGCAAATTAATTGAAACAACTTCTTTAGTTTCCTTATTTTTCACCATACGGTCAGTTTTAGACCCACTGGAGTGACAGGGTGTAATCGATTTCTTTTTGTTTTTTTTCCTCGGATTAGGTCATTTGTAGTGATGTGCAGTAATATGAATCTATTTTTGGGGTGTATGATGAAATTTGTTTCGACTTGAAAATTATTGCGTCATTCGTGACTGCATCAAATTTTTATCACACCCAGAAACTATTGTCTCGATTGTCGATTAATTTTTCTATGAACATTGTCTGTAATGCATCTTACTCCAAGGAAGCTTAGAAAAATTGTACTGCTGTTTGAACACACTGGCAAGTCTTACAAAGAGGTTGCGGATATTGTTGGTGTCAGCCTTTCAACTGTCAGTCATGTCATCAACGCAAAGAAACAAACTGAATCCAGCAGTCCAAAACATAAAGGGAAATGCGATCGGAAGAGAAAAGCAATGTTAAAAGAGATGATGCATACGTGATCAGGGAAAGTGTGAAAGATCCTAGGAAGACATTATTTGTTTTGTTTCGATTAATTTGCACGGGGGTGTAGGTAAAATATAAATAAATACGTATATAAAATATTTTGAATTATTCCAATCACAGCTCAAAGGGCTAAATCCTTATACAGCTCTGTTAAAATTATGACAACTTCTTTAAACACTTACTACCCTGTTGAAAGTTCATATCAGTTCCAGAGGGGCATCAGCATCCCTGTTGAGAATCAGTGTTGAAACATTGTGTACTATTAATGAAAATTTTCTTTTTGTTTAATTTTGAAAAAATTACCTATTTCAATTTTCTTAAAAGATAAACGAAGACAGTGAACTGATATATATATATATATATATATATATATATATATATATATATATATATTACGGAAATTAACCAAGATTAACGAAACTTGGTTATAAACAACCGACAATTTGAAATGATTTGTTTGAATATTATTTTTGATCGATACTCATATTTAAGTAGATATTCTGTTTTTAATTAAACAGTATTATATATTTTTATCTACTGGCCTGATTATTTACGATAATTTTTTATAACAAAAATGTGTGTAATTCGGCAGGATTCGAACCTGCGACCCCTATCCACATAGGGGAAGTTGCGATGAGTCGAAAATTGTGTTATATAGGCTTGATTGGAACCTCGTTTAGACTGGAGGTCATTCTTGGTCGAGAGGTCTAAGACGTTGCCAGATCAAATGGTAGCTTAAAAAAATAATAAATATATAATACTGTTTAATTAAAAACAGAATATCTACTTAAATATGAGTATCGATCAAAAATAATGTTCAAACAAATCATTTCATATATATATATATACACACACACACACCAGTTCACTGGCTTTGTTATGAAGATTGAAAAAAATGCCCTGAGTAGTGAGGAAATCATAGTGGTACCCTCACGAAACTTCGAAGTCAGTATGATTATGCTCAGTTAAGTGACAAACCTCTCTACATTAAACACACACACACACACACACACACACACACACACACACACACACACACACACACATATATATATTTTCGTTTTTCTTTAATTTTTCATGAAGCGTATATTAATCCTCTCTACTATAATAAATACTGCTGTGCATATGTATATATATTATTATTAATCATTACTTTAGAACATGTGAAAAACTACTACAAAATTGCACATTTTGTTTCGGCATTGAAAGAACATTGTCTCATCCGAAAAAATAAAAAAATAAAAACGTTCATTATCATCATTGTTAACTACCTGAAAAAATATTGTTCTTTCAATGTCGAAACAAAATGTACAATTTGGCAGTAGTTTTTCTCATGTTCTAACGTAATAATTGATGATAAATATTCATACTCTATTTTTGTATTGACCACTGTTTTAAATTAATGTTTCGAACGTCGGAATTTTATTCTTCGTTCTTCATCATTTGTATATATATATAGTCATCCACAGACAGATCTGTTTCGCTGTATCACAGCTCATCAGTATGGTTAGATTCCGATTGCTTTTAACCCAGGATTGAAACCCGACCGAATTGACGTCAGTCGGCGATTCTACCTCTGGGCTATGGGCGCTTGGTAGATGAAGGCAGACTTTTAGCGTGTATTTTATCATTATACACGCCCAATAGCCAGAGTGCTCTAATTCATTACTGAATGAGTGATGCGTACATGCCAGAGTAGCTACTGTTTTTCAAAGTCTAGCATTCTTCCAGAGTGCTCGATCAGAGTGTGAGAGCGTAATATATATATATATGTATATATTTGTGTATTTAGGTCGAAAATTTTCTTTTAGACATGTCCGATTAAATAAATTGCAAACATTGTGTTTGACTATTTTTAATAAATTTCGTTCATACTCAAGGATAACCTTTCGCGTATTATACTTGAAAGATGTCAGAAATGACCTGTAACGTTGACAGACGTTATTATCATTCACTTCTCAATGTACTCAAGTACTTTCAATCTCCTTCCGAGATCATTTTCAGGGGTGTGAGTTATGGTAACAAAAAATAACCATAAAACTTTATTGCTAAAAATTACTGTAATTGTTTTTCTGATTCAAATATAACGGTTCACACACACACACACACACACACACACACACACACACACACACACACACACACACACACATATATATATATATATATACTTCCTGTCACGCTAAGGTATTTGGATTATTATTATTTTCTTATGCCTTACTGTAAGATACTGAATAGTGGGTAAATCAATATATATGCTCTTCTTCTATGTGCCCTGTCCTTTCAGGGCGTAGGCGATCATGGCTTCCCACGTCTCCATATCCCTGGTGGCTCTTAGCACACCTTCTCCTGTTGAACCATGCAACCCTCGTTCCATCATCTACCTGATTAGGTCCTTCAAATATGTTATCCATTGCTTTCCCCTGTCTCTTTTCCCCTCTATCTGGCCTGTTAGTATCAGGTTGTCCAAAGCCCTCCTTCCTCATTGCATGTCCCAGGAACTTCAGCTGTCTCTTCCTGATGCTCAGTATTAATTTTCTTTTAGTTTCCATAATTTCCAAAACTTCATCATTGCTCATATGCTCGATCCATGATATTCGCAGCATCTTTTTGTAGAACCACATTTCAGTTGCTTCAAGTTTTTCCTTCATCTTTGATGATATATATATATGTTACCATCATTTTAAACGAAATATCGATATAAATATTTTGCCGTCATAGACCTACTCATTAGCAAATAGATTGCAATGAATAGGTTCTATAGATTATTAATGAACAAGGTTGTTGTTGGTCACCGGTTGGTAGCAGGAAGAGTTGCTACTTGTTATGACTGAGATGAAACTTTCAAAGTAACAACTTCAAAAGAAATGGATTTCAACATGTGGAGGAATTTTACACATATATTTATATCAAGAATAACATAGCTGAAAAAGGAAAATTACATTTATATACAGACGGTGTTTACGTCATTCCTTTTCTAGTTGTGTAAAGAATGACACCTAGCAAAAAAAAAAAAGAGAGCAAATATTTATATACTTAGTCAGTGTATGTGTGTGGGGGGTAAAGTGCTATTTGGTGGTTTCGAATTAAGTTGTCGGGTTGTTGGGCAACAAAGTCTCCCCAGAGGAAAATATTGAACATGTCTGCTAACTACTGCATTCTGTTTTCGAGTTAGCAAAAAAATAGAGAGGGGGCTTATGTCATTCCTTTTCTGGTTCTGTAAAGAACGTCACCTAACAGTTGTCCTGACAAAAATGTAGAGTAATCCCTATATGATAATCTATTAGTAATCCATGCAATGCAATTTTCTAAAATAATATATATAGATAACCGACTTCTTTTTTAATACTAAATTTCATCTAACAAAAGGCTTGAGAGCTACTCAAGATAGATGACCACTTTTAAAATGGTTACAATGTGTGTGATATGAATGAACGAGGCGGTGGTAGATAAAACTTATGATAAAGTGGAGTATAGATAATGAATGACACTTGACTTGAACAAAGTCAGATTGTCGTATTCAGGGAAGCATCAGCGTGGGAGCCTGTTTCACAAAGTAGAAGTTCTTAAAAATTTTTTTTTGAATAGAAGTTTCTCCGAACATTTAGGATACTATGGAAATTAAGCTGATTCAACTCCATTTAAAGATCCAAATAATATTAATAGGGTTTTATGGAAAGACAACCGAAATATCTTGCTTTTCTGTACTTTCCAAGGCCCACGTTAAGCATTAGTGTATCCAGGGTATATTAAGAAATGTATATTAAGTAATGATATACTAGTGTACCCGTGTTATATCCATGATATAACACTAACACAATGAAGGAAGGACTAGAATATTCCAACACACACATATTAAAAAAATGTATTAAAAAAATTTAATTTTTAATCAGAACACTCTAAAAATCAGCTACTCTTGTACCCCTAATATAGACAACAGTATAAATTCTCATAATAGGCAAATTCTAAAGAATTTATGTAATACTGACTCTGAGTCCGGAATTTTAAATAAATGCAATTGTAGCTCCGTGGATGGCTGCCCGGTGGAGGGCAAATGTAAATCCACACAGGTTATTTATGAAGCTCACATTTCACCATCCAACAACAAGAAAAATTACCGAACTTATATTGGTATGTCCGCGGGACCTTTTAAGCAAAGATATTACAATCACAAGTATTCTTTTTCGAACCCAGGTCAAAAATACCAGACAGCCCTTTCACGGAGTTTCTGGAAAATGGAGGAAGAAGGGCTGGACCCTGTAATTAGCTGGAGATTGATAGGTGTGATCTGTTTCTGCCAGAAAAAATTCTAATATTAAAGTACCCAAGCCAACACTTACTCCTAAATTTTAGAAAGGAATTCATTAGTAAGTGCCGCCATAGGGTGAAATTTGTGAACATTTAAAATTTTAAATTCTAAATTTAGTTTTTAGGAGAGTAAATATAAATTAAATTGTTTTTGATTAATTGATTAAATATTTAAATTTTTAAATAAAAATTTTGAACCCCTCTACCTTCCTCTTCCTGTCCCCTTTTAATATCTACCTTTTAGCAAGTTAGGATACTTATACTAATTTAACTCCCGATTTTTTCTGCAAGTATGTATATATATCTTTTTCACAGCATAAAATTTTTTATAAATCTTTTTAGAAAATATTTAAAAAAAAAAAAATTTTATTAATTTTATTTTTAATTTAAATATAGGTTTATAATTAATTAGATAAACTTAATTAAATTTAATTAAATCATATATCAGCTTTTTCCCCCAAATAAGTCTTTTCTAAAAATCTTTTTTCTAATACTTTAACCCATTTATAAACGCTATTTTTGTTGACACGTATCTAGCGCCCCTAAGAAATAGAAAATTTTCCTTTTTCTTTTCTTTTCCTTTTTTCCTCCCTCTCTTTCTGCTTTGTTTAGCCCACTTCTCAATCAAACACCACTTCCTATTTCATCCGTTAACCCCCTTCCACTTTGTAAAGCTAGACAAAGCCAAATTTTTAAATTTTTCACTTACAACTCAATCTAAAAGGAATGTTGTCCAAAATCTAAAAATAGACATTGATTGCTATCTAGTTTTTTTTGTTTTTTTTTGTGACGTAAATTTTTTAACTTCCGCCTATTGAATTCTAAATTTTTTAATTTCTTTTTTATTTTATTTTGAAATTTGGTAGTTGCCGATGAGATGTGAAATCTCTCTTAGGGATTTCATGTTGAAATGATCATTCAACAGTTTTGAACATCGAAATTTATTTTATTTTATATATATATATATATATATATATATATATATATATTGTTACGAACCCGTTTGTGTCAACAACACATAAAAATACAATTTTAGTTGGAATAATGCTGAAGGGAGTGAATATAACGCGAGAGAATTTTATACAGAAAGGAAAAAAATTATTCAGCAAAAACACAGGAATAAGGTGACAGAACTATAATATACCGGACATTAGAACGGGTTCAACTTCGTACTAGTTTCACACAATATTCACTGGAAAATAAGAGGTGAGTCTAACGAGGAAGATATTTGGAGGAAGTTTAGGCGGAATGGAAAAATGTCATTCAACTCGGCTAAAGATTATCTATATATATAACTATACACAGCTAGGTTTTGGTTAGAATGATTAACAAAACAATCTTTACCTTTCACGGCAGCATGTGGTGTATTCACTGGATGTTGAGGAAGGTCTTCGTGTGGAGAATTTCGGCTGGTAGCTTGATGGAAAGTTCTTTCGACGTCTTGAACGATTCGCCGGAGAAAGGTCTACCTGGCCGGTAGCCCAACAATTCTGGGGTTTTCTACTATTTCTTACCTTTTATATAGAAACAGGAGCCTATACTCATTGGCCCGTCCTTTCTCTGGTCTTTTCCTTCTTTTCATTGTAACCATAGTTATCAGGTTATTTAATCTCTTTTTGGGTAGAACCTGACCCCGTGACCTAATTCATACTACTCTCCTTTCTGGAGTGGTAGAACACTGCCCGAATGAACAGTTACTACTACTTTTTTGGAATTGGTGACAGCCTGACCAAATAACCTAGTTACTACGATTCATGCTAAGGTGACTACTTTTAGTCATGACCCAAGGTTTTTGAGGCAAAAAAAAAACAAAAAAAAAAACAAAAAAAAACGCTTCTTTCTCGTTACAATATATATATATTAATTAAGGTTTTTACAAATAAAATAATGTCTTTTGGTTGGTACAAGGTCGTTAAAATGTTCATAGCAATTGTTGAAAAGAGTTTATGCATACTTATGTGTATACTAGCATTATAGCCCGGCGTTGCTCGAGTGTAATGAGAGCTTTAAAACTAATCCATGGTCCTGGAGCTCAGACCCTTTGGACGTTGGCACGAAAGACTAAAAAGCAATAGTTGTTTCCAGTTAAAGCGAAACCGTAGACTGAAAGAAAAATTAATGGATGTAAGTCAAATTTTGATTTTCTCGTATCGATATCAAATAAGTTTTTTTCGTCGTAAACTGAATTTTGAAGGCTAAATAAGTCTTCTGAGTAAATGGTATCATGGCTGCGACTAAGAACTACAATTATACCTACTTAGAGCCAAACCCGAAGCAAATACTAAAATAAAAGGCTGAAAAAAATACAGACATACCGGCAGATAAACAGACACACACAAACAAACATCTTGCCTTATATATATATATATATATATATATATATATATATATATATATATATATATATTATCGATTTTCTGCACTGTTGTAAGAACTGCAACCTTGAAACTTCTGAATATCGTTTCTTATGTCTTTGTCTATGAGTGTATCAAATATAATTAAAATCGGACCACTCCTTCTATAACCTGATTTTTTCGATTATCGATTATCGATATTTATCGGGGGTACCTCGACACAAAACCTAGCTAAGAACACTCGCAGACGCTTATCGTACAAGCGTGTACATTTTCAAGAAAATCGGTTTAGCCGTTTCGAAGTCTATAGGTAACGGACACACGCACATAGACGCACACATACACACACACAGAGACAAAGTTCCATTTATAATTAAATTTAGATGTGTCTTTTTTGTAGGAAAATCTTTGGATGTAGAAGAAGAAGTAAAAGAAATCAGCACATGAGAAGGAAAGAGAAAGAGAACAAGGTGCGACCTGACCTTATCTCCGGATCCATTTGAAGTTGAAGTTACATTTTAGTTGTTTTGTCTCGCGGCTCTCATCTGACTGACTGTCTTGACGCTGACCGGGGCCTTTTAAAGTATTCAGATTTTTGCACTTGATTGCTAAGTCCCTTTAGTTTTGCAAGTCGCTTCCATTGACCAGAAAATCAGTTTAACACCTACTTGCGAAATCTGGTTTCGACTCTTTCTTTAAGCACATGGATAACCTGTAGTGGATACAAAATTAAGTATAAAAATCAACCTTCTTCTTCACTTTTACAAAAATTCACAATGAAGTGTTAAATCCAGGTTTTTCATGTGCTTAAAGAAAAAGTCGACACCAGATTTCGCACATTGTATTCTTTCTCTTTTCTTTTCGTGTGCTGATTTCTTTTACTTTTTCTTTACTTAAGGATTGACAATGTCATGATATTTTCTTCGAATTACATGTGCTATTCGTTTTAGTTACAGCTGTTGGTAGTCCTTACGTGATATAGTTTATCTTATACCAGAGGTCGGCAACTTTTTGAGAGTGAGGGCCAAAAAGCTCTGTAGAGTCATGGAGGAGGGCCAAACAGCTGCTGCTCCATTGTCATGGTGAAGAACCATGTTATGAAATATGTAAATAAATTTTCTATGTTTTTAAAGAAAGCAAGGATTCAATATAATTTAATATCTGACGGAAATTTTGTTAAAATATATTACATCTTAAAAATAAATGTTTTATAAATCAGTATTGAAAAAAACATTTCATTAAAATCGGTTGAAAACACTATTTTATATTCATTTGAAAGTGCCCCTCATGAAAGCAATTTCACAGAAAAAGTGAAAATGAGGCCGTACGCTAATTTTGGCGAACCCTACAAATAAAAAATAAAAGTAAAACACATTTTCCAGATAAAAAGAAATAATGTTTTTAATTTCGACGCAATATATTCAGACTATCAACTGTCACTTTGGTTTGGTTTACCTATATTTATATCGTGTCCTTAGTAAGGTAGTGGGCCGGACAAGATTCACCCGAGGGTTACCGACCGCTGTCTTGTACGGTACTGTTCTTTGTTTTGAGATTCTGACAAACATACATTCTACTGTAATGACCCGAGGATGGAGACAGATAGCCCGAGGAGATCTCTTATGTTTCTTATTTTGAATGCATGGCTTTCGTTCTTTGGTTTAATCGCCAATGTCTTCGAGGTCTAAACAGAAACTCCCTACCACTGTCGGAAGCTAATCAGCAACTGAACTATTCTCAATAACGGGCTGTCGTCCCTCACTTAAGTAAAATTCTGCCTGTAAAAAGGAAGATAATCTCTTTCTGCATCCCTACAATTTTTTTTATGATAATAATTGTAATCAAATATACGCAGTGTGTTACGTTTTGCTCCTAAAAGTAGATAGATGCGACAAGCTGTTGGTCTTATCTCAATAGGTGAACTTTTGACATAGCGAACAACCTAGAAGAACTAAATTAAAAGTGACAAGTTAGTGATAAAGAAAATTTTTATAGACTTTTTTTTCCGGTGGGGTAAATGGAGATGCAATGTAAGAAGCTGGCAGAAATACAGTGAAACAGATAGAAAGAAGGAACAGCGTTTTCTCTCGATGCCTTACATGCATACAAATTTTTTTTCTCTATCGTCAACAAAAAGAAATGCCAATTTTAAATTCTCCTTAATGATTGGCTACATTCTTGTTCCTAATATTTTGTTCTAACGTTGTTTTCGGTTGAAGAGCCCCGACATTCAACACAGATTGAAAGGGTTCCACACTTGATACTTTTTTGTTTAAAACTAGAGGTCTTGATATATTAATTTATTTGATTAAACATTATTTTTAGCGGATACTCGAATTTGAGTAAAGACTTTGTTTATTATAATTAAACAGTATATCTACGGGCCTGAATAATCGAAAAGTCTTCTTAGGAAAATATTCGAACCTGCGTCCCCTATATATATATATATATATATATTAAATACGAATATCCATTAAAAATAATGTTTAAACACATAAATTAAAAAAATGACTGAGTTAATCCATTTTTAATGGATTTCGTAAAATTTTGTATATATATATATATATATATATATATATATATAAATTGTTTAACACATCACTCAATAAGTCCTGGGCCTGACATAGAGATACTAATAAAAAATTCATATGATTTTTATGAAGTACTAATCTTCAAATGCCACGTGACAAAATTTGTGTCTAATCAGACAATTAATTTACAAATTACAGTTATTTAGCAACTGTAACAAATTTTCAAAACAATGGAAAAATCTGAATTTCGTGTGTTGATAAAGCATTGTTGAGGCAAAGCAATGACTTGGTAAGTGTTATTCGAACTCTGCACCGTCGAAAACAACGGTTAAGAGGTGATATGCTGACTTTAAACACAGTTCTACAAACAGAAATGATGCTGAACGCTCAGGTCGCCCAAAATTGGAAGCTGTCCCCAAAAACACCAAAAATCCACAAACTCGTTTTAGCCGATCGTAAATTGAAGCTGCGTGAGATAGCAGAAAAGTTAAACGTAAGAGAAGGAAGTGTATTCACCATTTTGCATGAACATTTGTCAATGTGAAAGCTGTGTTCAAAGTAGGTGCCATGTTTGCTCACAGTCGATCAAAAACAACAACGCTACGACGATTCAGAGCATTGTTTGCAACTATTTTAACGCAGCAAGAAGTTTTTGCGTAAATATGTGGCAATGGATAAAACATGGATCCACCAGTTCACTCCGGAGTGTTTTGGCCTCCGTATTTTGGAATGCGCAAGGTATTTTATTCATCGATTACTTTGAGAAAGAAAGATCCATTAATAGCGAATATTGTATAGCAGTATTGGCTCGTTTGAAAGACGAAATCGCCAAAAACGGCTACAAATGAAGAAGAAAGTGATCTTTCCCCAAGACAATGCACCGTGTCACAAGTCGATTGCAACGATGACAAAACGAAATGAATTGCATTTCGAATTGCTTCTGCATTCACCCTATATCTTCTGTAGATCTGGCTCAAAGACAGTACTGGCTGTTTGTAGACCTCAAAAGAATGCTCCAAAGAAAGAGATTTGGTTCCAATGAAGAAATGGTATCGGAAACTGAGGCGTATTTTGAGGCCAAAGAAAAAAAGCCATTGATTTGTTAGAGAAGTGTTGGAATCAGTGTATCACCCTAGAAGGAGACTATGTTTATAAATAAAGTTGAATTTTGCCTAAAACTTGTTGTTTCATTAGTTAGGTTCGGGATTTAGTTCGTGATGTACTATATCTCCAGACATATCCTACTGAAATTTTGACTGGCATGGCACGATCTTATCTTTCTTTTTTACTTGAAGATTCCGACCACGTTACCCCGCGCCTTCCTAATTATTATTTATCTAATCAAGTTTTATACATATTTTATGCATTCATTTGTGTGAGGTGTGCCACAAGAGCAAATTTCTTTTACAATTCTAAATTCAGAATAATGTAAATATATGAATCATATTGCTATAGTTTTCTCCTCTTGAATCAACTTTCGTTAAACAAAATACATAATAATCCTTAAATCTGAAGAAATCATGTTTTCAAATATTTTATTTATATGAAAATGCAAAAATAGTTTTGTTTATTGGATTCTTGTTCATGAAAAATTTGCAAAGTTCAAACTAAAGCAACTAAATTCTTCATACCCGCAAACGAAATATGAACATGCAAATGTGTTCATACTTACATCTGCACAATCTGAAATTTCCACTTTAATTACCTAGTTTAAAAAAAAAGCTTACTTCGGGTCTTTTTTTAATTCTGGGATTCCTAATTCATCACAACGTAGCTGAAACTTTTCCCCATCATACATCTTAGTGGTTATCATCCAGGCATATGTTTTCTATCAAAAGATCAAATATTAAATATCTGAAAATGTCACATTATATAAAAAAGAATTGGCTAAATGGTTGGTTATCAATACCATGCAAAAAAAAAAAAAAAATGAGCGCAAATAAATCAATAAAAATATTGAGTTAAAAAGTACAAATATCAACTCATTTACGGTATATAATTTATTTCTGTGTTTTAATTTCGTAGTGTATGGCTAGAAATTTAATTTTCTGGGTAGCGTCGTAACAGATGACGGAAAATATATCACAGAAATCCGAAAGTGCATTGAGATAACTAAAGCTGCTTTCCGAAACTAAACAAAGTATTAAGACATGGAAAATGATACAGAAAGAATGTATTATCTTGATCCTGTATGACATGTTACGCAATTTCTCCACATATGGAAATGATTCTTGTACCGACATAGATATGGTTCTACAGAAGGATGCTGAGAATGCCATAGACTGAATGCGTGAACAACAATGAGATTTTAAAGAAAAGGAGACTGCAAAGGACACTTATAATTTCAATCAGAAAGAAATATTGAAACTCCTAGAATATACAGGTTGCGACAGAAATACTTCCCACATATCTTCTTCTTCTTCTTCTTCTTCTTCTATGTGTCGTATCCTTTCAGGACGTAGGCGATCATGGCCTTCTATATCTCCCTATCCCTTGTTGCTCGTAACACCCCTTTTACTGTTATCCCCTTCAATCCCTGCTCCACCATTCATCTGCTCATTTTCATCAAGTTTATCCTGCGTTGTTTTCCCTTGTCTTTTCTCCTCTATCCGTTCTGTGAGCATCATGTTTTCCAAGCCCTCCTTTCTCACCTTCTAGAAATAACTCCTACATAATGGTAAGTCAGATGAAGACACCATTACCACTTGCTTAATTTTATTATCATCACATTGGTATTCAGAATGTGGGAGGTACCTCACCTTGTAACTATGTCTTACCAACTAATGCCTTACCATTTTGTGGAGGCATTTCTGGGAACTCCGCCGTGGATTGTCACCGTGTCGGGGGTGATGGAGCTTGTGTGTCTCGAGGAACTAGGATGCATTGCTGTCGGAAGCTCCGTCTCCTAATAGGGCCACCTATGGTGGTAAAAAAACAGGGAAGGGACCAGATTAAACCCGATCCGACGCCTGGCGAGTAGGCGGTCAAGGAAATGTTTTACGAAAGAAGTCTGCAGCTCGAAGCAAGCTGTCATTATGAACCTGCCTGTCAAGTCCAGGTTTGCTGCAACGGATGGTATCAGGAGAAGTAAGTGTGTCATGGAGTGGTGATCCATGGACCACCTCAAACGATTGACAGCCAAGGCCTTTTCGTGCTCAAAGGCTTTTCAAAGGAAAAGTTGATGAACATCGTAATATTCAGTAATGAGTTTCGACAACGATTTCTGGGAGGTATATGTGAGAGGTATTTCTTCTGCACACTGTATAAAGAAAGAGAGAGAGGTCGAGAGAAACAGGAAGTAACCTGCTTTAAAAAATTGTACAAATGGATGACAGATCGGAGGAAGGATTATGAGGAGGTAAGAAGAAAAATATTACTTAAAGCTACAAAGAAAGCAGTAGTGAGACACGATCATTTACGCCTTGAGGAAAATCAGTATACAAAAAAAGTTTATGACTTATTTCGATATCAACACGCAATAAATGTTATGGCTTCTAGGTCAATGCTAAGCATTCTAAGTTTAAAATGCTTTTCTACAGACGAAGTAATGTTGAAAGCTTCTCTTCTTTTATGTGCCGTGTCCCTTCAGGACGCAGTTAATTACAGCCCTCTACATCTTCATGTCCTCTGTAGATCTTAATTAACAGTCTTGTTATTTCTCCCAACCTCGGCTCTGCCATCCATTTGCTCAATCCCATTAAGTATGTCACTCGCTGATTTTCCATGTTTCTTATATAAATGACATTGATCTTTATAATCAAAAAGCCGTCACATAAACAGGCTTATATAATTACTAGCAGTATAGCCCGGCGTTACTTGGGTGTAATGAAAGCTTTAATACTAATCCATGGTCCTGGAGCTCAGAATATTTGAAAGAATATAATAATTGCGACAATTTACCAATCGCACCTAATATATATATATATATATATATATATATATATATATATATATAAAAGCATTATAGCCCGGCGTTAGTCGGGTGTAATGAAAGCTTTAGCACTAATCCATGGTCCTAGAGCACAGACTCTTTGGACTTTGGTACGAAAGACAAAAAAGCAATAGTTGTTTCCAGTTAAAGCGAAACCGTAGACTGAAAGAAAAATGAATGGATGTAAGTCAAATTTTGATTTCCTCGTATCGATATCAAATAAGTTTTTTCGTTGTAAACTGAATTTTGAAGGTTAAATAAGTCCTCTGAGTAAATGGTATCATGGCTGAGACTAAGAACTACAATTATACATACTTAGAGTCAAACCCTAGGCAAAAACTAAAATAAAAGCTGAAAAAATACAGACATACCGGCAGATAAACAGACACACACACAAACATCTTGCCTTTTATACATATATAAATATATATATATATATATATATATATATATATATATATCGATAATCGAAAAATCGCGTATATATATATATATATATATATATATATATATATTATTGATTTTCTGCACTATTGTAAGAACTGCAACCTTGAAATTTATGAATATCATTTCTTATGTCTTTGTCTATGAGTGTATCAAATTTGATTAAAATCAGACCACTTTTTCTATAACCCGATTTTTTCGATTATCGATATTTATCGGGTTTACCTCGACACAAAACGTACCTAAGAACACTCGCAGACGTTTATAGTACACCTGTGTAAACTTTCAAGAAAATCGGTTCAGCCGTTTCGGTGCCTATAGGTAACGGACACACACACACACACACACACACACACACACACAAAGTTCCATTTATAAATAAGTTTAGATTATCATTATTAAGAACGTTCTGCTCTTCCGCTCTCATAATAATGATTATAATTATATAAGTCTGTCTATGTGACTGCTTTTTAATTATAAAGACCAATGGGATATATATACCGATAATAATTTGTCGTCTGAGTCTTTTAAATCCAAATTGTCCGACGATTCCAGGCCAAATGACCGGAATTGTTAGTTATAAATAAGAAGAAACTGTGCCTGTTGATTTCGCTGCTACGACAGAATAAATCTGAAGGAAGTGGAAAGAGAGATAAGTATCTCGACCTTGCCAGGAGTGCTGAAAAAATTTTAGAACATGAATCGTGCAAGTCGTTATCTGAGTGATATGGCATAAGTCCTTAAGACATTAGGAAAGACGTTGGAGGAATTGAAACAAGGGGAAGTGTTGGGATCGTCCAGACATTAACATTACCGAAGATTACTCAAAAGATTGCTAACGCTTAACCACCAGTGTAACTTATCAGTTACTCAGTCAGTTAAGTGCTATACGTGAAACACGCTTGGGCGATCATGTCTCGAAAGAGACATGACTGACTGGGCAGAAGATTATCACGCAGTAGGTTGCCATTGCTTTCTGCGGTTGACAGCCAATGCTACAGAACCCAATCTGTCCTGTTATCTAACCCATAACTGGAAGGAAGAGACGGATTAATACCTTTCCCAAAGGTATTTGCGCGGAAATGAATGCAATGAATTCAACTGGAATTCGAACTCGGCACCCCGATTTCTCGTTCCGAGCCGATATCCACTGCACCACCACGCACATCCTACTGATGTGAATATTCAATGAGTGAAGAAGAACAAGGAAAAGATTATAATCATATAATAATAATAATAATAATGATATAATAACGATAATAATGATACAATAATTATATAATATTGATGCAATGATATATAATGATATAATGGTGGTATATAATTATGATGACAATTTTATAGTGATAATTATTATATAATGCTGATATATTGGTAATAATTATGTTGATATAATTTTAATAATAATAATTCCACGAGGACATCAATAATTCCAGTTGGAGTTGGAGCCCTCAGTTTGATTGGAAAAGGTTCCAATAAACTCACTGAAGGAACTCCATGTAGCCCATGCCTTAAAAAAAAATACAACAATTTGTAGTCAGAAGTACAGCTCATACCTTACGAAAAGCTTTATCTATGGAAAATGTGTGCTATTTTATTTATTTATTTATTTTTTTTTACCAATAATGATTAATGACAAATGTCATGAAGTCATTTATGGCCTTAGGTCTTATGCTGGGACCCGGAAGGAAAGAGAATATAAATACAATAGAAACCCAAGAAAATAATAATAATAATAATAATAATAATAATAATAATAATAATAATAATAATTTTCCTACTATTTGATATGGCTTGTCCAGTGGATTGTAATATAGCAACCAAGGAATTTGAAAAACTGTCAAAATATAAAGACCTGGAAATTGAAATTGAAAAAAAATATAGAAATTGAAAACAAGAATCGTACTAGTGATAGTGGGTGCACTTGGAATAATAAAAAATGGAACAAAACAACGCATTGAAAAAATCCCTGAAAACCCCAGCTTAAGAGATATACAAAAATTGTCTTATTAAGTACAACCCACACACCAAGGAGAACTTTGTCTATGTAACGCTAGGAATGTTATGGGATATAGAAAAAACATGAAATGTAGCCATAACAACTCACAATGACCTGCCTTAGGTCTTTCCGCAAACTTGGTCGGCAGATATCGAATTATGATGAAAATTACATAATAATTAACGAAAAGGAAGATAGGCAAATGAATCTACACTGTTTTTTGTTGTTTTGTTTTACGATAAGACCTGCTTGGATATAAAAAACGTTTGGGGAGAAATCCACAAAATTCTAATGCCATTTTAATGAATCCAATAACTATGATTAAAGAAACAAATTGCAAATTTATTCTCAATCCGGTAAACTTACGAGGGTCATTCAATAAATAAGGTGAATTTTTATAAGGTGAACTTTTCTAATACAGATAGAAGCTTACTTTCTTTTTTTTTTCAACATAGTCTCCCAGCAGTGTCACACACTTTTCCCATCTGTGCACAAGCTTCCGTATTCCCTCAGCATAAAAATATTTGGACTGATGTCTCAGCTAATCGCTCACAGCACGTTTGACTTCATCGTCACTTTCAAACTTCTTTAAACAATTTAGCCCACTTGTAGACATTTGTTTGGCTGAAACATGTGGCACCATACACAGATGACATTCTCCTATGAATTTCAACTGGTTTGCACCCTCCAGCAACCAAAAACTTGATAACTGACTTCTGTTCAATCTTGGAACATGCTTCTTGGTCGGTCATCTTTGTTAATCTCCAAAACTCGCAAAGTTTTTTTTTCAATCTGCAAATAAATTACATCCATTTGAAAAAGAAGTAAAAGAAAAAAAGCTTCTATCTGTATTAGAAGTCCTTATACTGAAAAATTTACCTTATTTATTGAATGATCCTCGTACAAACGTACTTTGATTTGTGCTCTTTTTTTCTTTATCTTTTATCAACGGCAAGTGAAAGCATTTTCGTTTATCGTACTTGAATTCAGTGTATAAGAAAGTAGGTTCGTAGGATGTCAATAGCATTCAAGTTGTAATGGTGCGTGAGAAAATCGTTTTTGAGTCGCTATGATTCATGATGAAAGTGGCAACCCTTCACTTTTTCCTGTTCATGAGCTTGTCTAACGCGTACGGATAAGGATGTGCTTCATTAAGCAAGTTGTTCTCATTCAAGATGACAATGAATGGCGTAAATGGATCACTTTGATTGATTTCAACCCGATTATCAAGAGAAAAAAATTAGTCGGACAAAGTTGGTAATAAAATAACAGAAATGAAACTTTTTAACATAGGGATGTAAAAAATATTCTCATATGAAAATTATGTTCCCTTCGAAAAGAAGATACTGTATTTCTTTTTTCTTTCTTAACAAAAATAAAAATCGCCCTGCTGTGTGATTCACCGCGTAAAATCTTCTGTGTTTTAAACAGTAAAAGAACAAGTTTTATTGCATTATCAGACAGCGGCCAAAGTTTGAAAAATACAGAATTTAATTTAATTTGCGTTCTCCTATAACGATGTTGTTAATTTGTCATAGTCTCAATTAATATAGTAAATAAACTTCCAGTAATTTTCGTAAAATTTAAAATTTAATACTTTTGGGAAAGGTCTCTTCCGTCCAGTTATGGGTTAAATAACAAAACAGAGTGGCTTCTGTAGCCTTGGCTGGCAACCAGTCTACTGTAGAAAATAATGGCAACCTATTGCGGGATAATCTTCTGCCTAGTCAGTCATGTCTCTTTCGAGACATGATCGCCCACGTATGGCACTTGACTGACTGACTTTATTTTTACTTTTCTTAGCTAGATTCTGTAGGAGTTTTTTTTTAGTTTCAATTCGCAATTTATTTGCGAAGTTTCTGTATATAAAGGTGTGTGTATAAGTTGATTTTCTGAGGATGTATTGTTTGTTTATATTTATAGTTTTATGTGAAATGTCTCATTTGATCTCATATGGAATATAGTATTATCTGAAAAATTCGTTGAAATTGATATATATCTAATATGGAAGAACATGATATACTTGAGGGAATGATTACGCCAAATTTACAACAGAAAACCTACTGACGTAGAAATGCTGCCCAATAGTTTCACTTGTCGGTAAGTCTTTTCATTTCAGTCTGCTTCGCTTCCCTCTTTAGCTTAAAGGAGTAGTTTGGTGCAGATTTGTGCAGATGAGATAGCCTTTCTGAGTTGAGTGACTACGACCTTTTACAAAGTCACATGCGTATTTGTTTTTTTTTTTAAATATGAGGTTCCTTTTGAATGTATTCAAACTAATTCAATTACTCTGAAATTCTGTTTTTATACTTTATAATATATTTCATACTCTTATTTTATATCTGGTGTCTCTTTCAGTAGCCTATATATATATTGTGATTATTGTAATAGTTGTTACAATGGTTTATAAATTCATACTATCACTACACAAAAATTTCGCGTTTCGAATCTGCTTTATGCGCTTCTCATTGGGTGACAAAGTTGGAATGAAAATTAAATGGGGAAAACGGTTTATTTGTGGTGATATGTTTAAGTGAAAGTGGGGTTAGGAGCTTATTCTGGTTCTGTTGGCCGTATTGTAGTCTTAGAGATACGGGTTAGGAGAGGTGGCTTAGTTTAAGGCAGGTTCCTTATTTATTTTGTCTGGATGCGGTGGAAGTGGCGTCGCTGTTAATGAGGACGATGTAAATAAATGTGTTGTGGGAATTTAGAATGCTCTAGTCGTCCGTTTGTGGTTCTAGTGATGCTGCTATTGGGTTAAGAGAAGAGTGTGGGGTAGCTTGGTTTTGGGCAGGTCGCTTTTTCGTTTAGTTTAGGTATTTTATATTGGAATATATGTTTTTTTATGCAGTGCCGATAGTTTTTATTTTACTACTATTTACAGGTAGATGGAATTATTGCTGGTGTGGTGTGGGATTTATTTTCTTTTATTTTTACGTTTTTTGTTCTATTTATTTAGAGGGTTGATTATGTATATTTATTGCATTTTTTGGTGGGTGGATGGGGTGTTTTTTTGTTTTATTTCAATTTTAACGAGAAATATTTGCGATGTTTGCATAATACTGCTAGTTCGTCTCTACGGTTTAATAGTTCGCTACTGTTGGCGTACTTTAGAATGTGTAGCTTTTCACTTAAACACAAAGGGCAGATGTTAAGTGAGTTGCAAAATCTAGTTTTTTCTAGGATTTTCCGTTTTACTTTGGGTTTCTGTTTTGAGTCCTTTAGCTCCAAAAGTATGCAGAAAGGGATGTTTGGTTTCGGTATGAGTTGTTTTTGAATGAAGTTAAGTGCATGTACCAGCGCTGCTTAAAAGTGTTCTTAGTTGATCCGATATACACTTTATTTATAGTATCTTTTGAAAACACATTAATTTGAAAATTCTTGTACAAATTAAATAATTGTTCGATTTTAATGAAATTTTCAGAATTTATTCACAAATGAGTGAAATTATTTTTGAAATGTTGCTTTTAGAAAATATTGGAAAAAAAAATTAAATGTGTTACCACTCCCACTTACTTAATTTCATTAAATTTCACACAGAACCTTATTATGAAATTTTGTTTTTGTTAAAAGTAGGAGTCATTGGAGATTGTAAATCACCTACTTTTTTTTTTCAAATTTGTACTAATTAACTGAAAATCTGTTCTGAATTGAAAAATAATGAATCTAATAAAACTATGACATTACTTAATTAGAAAAGCTTTTAATTGTTTTTGTAAATAAGTAATATTAAGGACATTATTGTCTAAAGAAATAAATTTTTTCTGATGAATAATGAATTTTTACAAGAATTTTTTCATTTTTTAAAAATTTTAATTATAATAATTTATAATAGTTTAAAATCGTGTCAAATTTTGTATTAGGGTATTTATTGGATGCGATATAGTAATTAAGTGGAAACGAAATTTACAAATCCAAAATTGCAAAGATTAATAAACGTAGTTACGCTTCCTTATTTTTAAAATAATTTTTAATTTATTATATTTTTACCTTATTTTCATGTATGGTAGACTGAAATTGCCATTATTATGAAAAGCTTACGTAATTTAAATTTTGTCTCTTGGATTTATGAAAATTGTCGTTTATGGGCATGCGTACAACCTGTCATCGCCTAATCAATCAAGAGTCCGTCAAACCTTCGATCAGATGAACACGACCAATTGTTAATAATTTGTTGTATATTTCTTTTTTATGCTATTAGTAAGTAATATTTTTTAAAAATCAGCTTAATTTAATTTTCAATTTTCTGATCTTACTAAAATAATGCGTCAGAAATCTTTTGAAATATTTTTAAAATCGATGAATTTTTGTTTGTTTACAAATTTCTTAAAATTAAGAAAATGACCGTTTTTAAGAAAATTTAAGAAATCGAAATTAAATGTGACTTTCAAATTTATATAATTTGTATTTGAAATACACTAGAAAATTTGACTTAATGGAAATAATAAATTTAATCATTAGGCTTTGAATTAAATCTAAAATGAAATCTTCAAGAATGTTTTTTCATTTTAAAAATTTCATTTTAGAATCAAGTATCGAAAATTTATGCTGAAAAATGGAGGTACCTACATACATATATATATATATATATATATATATATATATATTGGGTTATAGAAAAAGTGGTCCGATTTTAATCAAATTTGATACACTCATAGACAAAGACATAAAAAACGATATTCAGAAGTTTCAAGCTTGCAGTTCTTACAATAGTGCAGAAAATCGATAATATATATATTTAAAAGGCAAGATGTTTGTGTGTGTCTGTTTATCTTCCTGTATGTCTGTATTTTTTTCAGCCTATTTATTTTAGTTTTTGCTTCGGGTTTGGCTCTAAGTAGGTATAATGGTAGTTCTTAGTCTCAGCCATGATACCATTTACTCAGAGGATTTATTTAGCCTTCAAAATTCAGTTTACGACGAAAAAAACTTATTTGATATCGATACGAGAAAATCAAAATTTGACTTACATCCATTCATTTTTCTTTCAGTCTATGGTTTCGCTTTAACTGGAAATAACTATTGCTTTTTAGTCTTTCGTGCCAACGTCCAAAGAGTCTGAGCTCCAAGACCATAGGTTAGTTTTAAAGCTTTCATTACACCCGAGCAACGCCGGGCTATACTGCTAGCTATTTTTTATAAATGTATGTGGTGTATATACAAATATAATTAAATATACAAACCAAACACGCATTCGTATACACGTTTCTATACACATATGAATTTTTTTTATCATAATTTCACCCTAAGCTAGGCAGGACCAGCATTGGTACGCAGGGTGTTATAGCGAGAGAGAAAAAAGGTACAGGTAAATCCGTAGAAAAGATAAGACATGGATGGAAATTAAGTAGATAGAAAATGGGAATTGTCGTTGCATTTAAACTTTTGGAGATTGTAGTTATCAGGGAAGCAAGGAATCGGAAGGGAGTTCCACAAAGGGGAATAGCGATAAAAGCAACTGAGGGGTAGAAAGGGACATTAGTATTTAAAGTCACGTATCTCCTTTTAATGATTATGCTGTTTCTTAGTACCATGCCAATTATTGTCGATGGTTTTGTTCATTTTGTTGATTAGTTTATTTAAAAAATTCGTATTTGAATGAGATTAATAATCTTTAATTAAGTCAGGTAGAAAACCGTCACAATTTGACACCCTGTAGTGATCAAACTCACAGCAGCCTTAGAAATGATCTTCATAAATAACTAGCCTAACACTTGTTTATTATGTCAAGTGCTCATATATGTGTAATGTTTTTTAATTAGACGGTTAAACAAATTCTTGGCACATAAAAAGTATAGTAAGAGAGACTTACCTCAAGACATCACGAAATCATTTTCTTGAAAAAGTATATAACAAGTATTACACATACAATGGTACTTGTGATTTCATTTACGCATGCGTAATCACCTGTTGATTTTCAGTTAAAAAGAAACTGTTTTATATGTTTACATCTGCTGTTTGGTACAAATAATGACCAATGATCTTTTGAAATGGGTTTAACATAATAAAGTTATTTATTGTTTCATTTCCCTTTCGGCAAATTGTTCATTAAGAGATTTTCGGACAGATACCAGAAATGAATAAATTACACATTTATTAGAAAAGTTAATCCTCTTAGATTTAAGGGCTAAATCTATAACATTTAATTATCTGGAGACATATGGTTAGATGTCAGTATGTTTGAAAGACGAGTAGATAGCAGGAAAGAAGAAAATGCATACATTTATGAAGGGAGTATTTAATGTATACCAGCAAACAGATTAATTATGTAATTTAAATATAACCGAATTATTTAAATGCATGAAAATATCAGTTCATTTAAAGTAACATAGCTGGCTAGATAGATTGATAGAAGTAGAGAGAGATTAGTTTACAAGATGTCATAAAACACGGTTGTGATAAGACTGCTAGAGAGGGAAAAGAGGAAGACATAATTAAAAACAAGTCAAGGTAGATGTGAAGGCAAGATTAACAAAACAGAAATTACATCCCGGACGAAAAGAATTGTAAGGACGTTTTACAATCGTCTTTAAAACAAAAGTTTCTGGTCAATTAGAAATATATATATATATACACACACACACACACAAAACAATAATCCCTCTTTTGTGTTTGAGAAGAATTAAAAAAAGTTTCTAAATAAATGAGCCAGATGATGGCTGTCTACTTTCGATGGATTGTTGAAGAAGGGATTTAATGGCAGTGATTGGGCCCCAGGGACAGGATTTGAGTCTTTGATTTGCTTTTTTCTGTACATGATAATCTTACAAATGAGACGATCGATACATTTTTTATTTATCCATTTACCGCGTTGCTAAGATTGTATAGCGTCTGTTTTGGTGTAAGTATGAATGTGCGTTGTGGTGCAGTGGATATCGGCTTTGAACAAGAAATCGAATTCCAGTTGAATTCGTTGCTTTCACTTACGCGCAAATACCCTTGGGAAAGGTATTAATCTGTCTCTTCTCCCTCCAGCTATGGGTCAAATAATAAGACAGATTGGTTTCTATAGCTTTGGTTGGCAATCAGTCTACCGCAGAAAGTAATGGCAACCTACCGCAGGAAAATCTTCTGCCCAGTCATTCATGTCTCTTTCGAGACATGATCGCCCAAGTATATATCACATATGGCACTTAGCTGACTGATATTATGTCAAACTTTATTATGTAAAGATTTTTCAATACAACTGTTATTAGCAAATCGTTTTCAATACAAATTTTATTAGCAAATAATTTCCGGAATATCTTTATATTTATCTCAACAATATATGGGTTGAGTTTCTGCTTTTATGTATAAATACTGATTAAAAAAAAAGGTTATTTGGGGAGTGTCAGGCTTTATTTTGCTAAAAAGTGCAATATAAATATTTATTTATAAGTAAATGAATTAGATTTCGGTCATATAAACATATATATTTGGATAACACATTATCTAATATACTAGAATAAATTATTATTATTTTACATGTTAATATGGGTTGTTTTGACCTTTTATAATGTTCATCGGCTTTTTACTGGTTTATTAACTTTTCTGTTGTTCCGATTTAAACATTACTTGCAGCCATTAATATTTCTTTCCTTTGTTTAAATATTGCTTTCAATTCTCATATACATATTTTCTTTGGATTAATATCAGGAGAGCGTGGGGCAATTTTATTAATTTGATTTGGTATCATAGAATTGGATGTGCGTTGTGATACAGTGGATATCGGCTCGGAACGAGAAATCGGGGAGCCGAGTTCGAATTCCAGTTGAATCCATTGTATTCACTTACGCGCAAATACCCTTGGGAAAGGTATTAATCCGTCTCTTCCTTCCAGTTATGGGTTAAATAGCAGGATGGATTGGGTTCTATAGCCCTTGGTCGGCAACCAGTCTACCGCAGAAAACAATGGCAACTTACTACAGGATAATCTTCTGCCCAGTCAGTCATGTCCTTTTGAGACATGATCGCCCAAGCGTGTATCACGTATGGCACATAACTGACTGACTGATCATAGAATTTGTTTTTGGCAAAATTGGTAATTGTTAGATTCTAAGAATATGACGGTGCGTTGTCTTACATGGATATGCTCCTTAACTTTAAAAAATGATTGTGACGTGTCAATCAGATAAATGCCCTTCGTGGTCTACGGTTGGGAGATCATGTGTCGAAATAGACATGACTGACTATATATATGTCAGGTATATATCAGGCCACTTTTCGAGTGTTGATGGTATTACGGAACCCAGTACTATTTGTCGGACGGTCTTAATGTCACCAGCGACTAAGCCGGCTACTCCACCAGGCTTTTCTGTTGAGGAAGATTGTTATACACATAGCAGGATTAAAAACAAAACCTGTCAAATGGCGGATGAACATTTTTATAGCGTCAACAGCCATCTTGAACAATATAGTTGACTTGGAAGTATAGCTATGTATGCAGCCAGGTGCTCAGCTGCGCAGTAACTTTATAACCACACCCGACAATGAAATGTAATATAGCTAAATATAGCCCTTTCACTGCTATAACATTGTTGCCTGGCTGTACTAGCCCCTTTTGGAAATGTACTAGAAACATAACCATAATGACGTTTTCAACAATTTTTCAATTTGGTTTTAATGGGATATTGTACTGTATAGATTAATCAAAACAATATAATCCACATTTTTTAATTTTTGCTTTACGTGTAACTGAGTATGTGTAGATAATTCCCCCTTGATAATGGCTAACCGAAAGCGCTCAGAAAAACAAAACATTTGGACAATTCCTATATAATTTGAGTTCTAAAAGAAAAAGAAATTATTAGAACACATGAAAAATTTAATAAAAAAATCTTAATGATGTAATAATGATTTCAATGTAACCTGCTAAAAGGAGAAATTGCTGCCAAAATACACAATATATATATATATATATATATATATATATATATATATAACCGGCCATAATTATTAGACAACCCCAGTGTTTTAAAAAAATTATGTATTTCATACTAATTTTTAGTATTTATTGCTAAGTGAATAATTGTAAATGAAAATAGAATGGCTCTTTTTTTTAATACTGCACAATGTGCATCAAATGAATTTATAAGTATTTAATAATTACCTATATTGTAGTTTCATTAATAAAAGAATGAAAAAAATTTTGAGTGGTTCGGATGAGTTCATCTATGATTCCTTGCCTTGTAAAATTTTGCAAAGTAATAATAACAAAAGAACCATTCTGTTTTCATTTAGAATTATCCACTTGGCAATAAATACTAAAATAGTATAAAATATATCACCAAATGATACAATTATCATTACAAATGTACTATATTCCTGAGGAAATATCTAATATGCTAGGAACTTATTTTAATGTGTTTCTCATGCGTTTCACTAAAAAAGACTTTACGACTAAGGGGAATAGACTTGAAGTTGGAATTGCGATGAGATGTACACTGTCACCAATACTTTTCGTTCTAGCAATGCAGCTGATTCTCAAAGCGACAAACAACAAGGCTGATGTTGTTGAGCTTGGTGGAGGTCGTCAAATGCCACCAGTGAAGGTGTTCATGGATGACATTACAATCCTCTCAACTAAAGTAAGTTCAACTCGCAAGATATTAAGTTGAATAAATTTGTGTAGAATAACATTTAAACCAAACAAGTCCAGAAGTCTTTCTCTTAGGAAAGGAAAGTTGAATAAAAACATAAATTCTTTAATAGGTGGTCAAAGAATCCCTACTGTATCAGAAAAAGCAGTGAAAAGTTTAGGTTGGTGGTACGATCAATCCTTAAAAGATACCAAGCAAGTAAAAGGAACATCCAGATAATTACAAGATCTTCATAAGATAGATCTTTGCCATCTAAAAGGAAAATACAAGGTATGGTGCTTAGAGCATGTACTCATTCCAATGCTACTATGGCTCTACTTGTATCCGAATTTGGAATGAGTACACTTGAAAGAAAAATAAACAAATATATCCGAAAATGGTTGGGTTTGCCTCCAGGTTTGTATGATATTGCATTGTACTGCAGACAAGTAAAGCTAAAGTTGCCATTTAAATCGATTGTGGAGGAGTATAAATCCGGAAAAATCAAACTTCAAATGATGTTGTATGACTCCAAGGATAAAGCAATAAAAGCATTATATCCTACATTAGCCCACAAGTTCCTCTCGGACAAACAGTATGGTTTCCGTTTCACCAGGTCTACTGCTGATATGCTAATGACCATCACCGAGTATATAGATCAAGCTCTCGACAAGAATGGCTAAGCTCGAACCGTTGTCTTGAATATCTCCAAAGCGTTCGACAGAGGCTGGCATGCTGGCCTCCTACGCAAACTGCGGAGCTATGGCATAACTGGACATTTGTTTGACCTAATCCAGTCATTCCTCTCTAACCGCACATTGAAGGTGATATTAAACGGACATGCCCCCCAAAACTACCTTACGAACGCGGGTGTCCCTCAAGGCTCTATCTTAGGTCCTAGGCTTTTTCTGATCTACATTAATGATCTCCCCGATGCCATAAGATCCCAAGTAGGCATGTACGCCGATGACACCACAGTTTACTCTCGCCTCCATCAAAAATCTGGTGTGGGCGACAAAGCGAACCTTGCCTCCGAGCTTGAGAAGGACCTCCAATCCGTAGTGGACTGGAGTAAGAAATGGCTCGTAAATTTTAATGCTTCCAAAACGAAGCTGCTATCAATTAACCATCATAGATAATCGCTCCTACCTCCTATTAGCATGGAACAGGCTTGCCTCCCAGAGAGTAAAACACTACGCCTCCTTGGCTTTACACTCAGCAGACCTTAAGTGGAATGACTATCGAATCCATTGGTAAATCGGCTGCTATGAAAGTCGGCTCTCTGTGCAGGGCCCGGAAGTTTTTCCAGTCTGAATCTATCTTGAACATTTACAAATCTATCATCCGTCCGTATATTGAATACTGCTGCCACATCTGGTCAGGTGCCTCTGCTATTCTCATCGGGGTTCTTGACAAAATACAACGGAGAAGCTGTTATGTGATCAATACCAACTTAGCAGACCGGCTGCAGTCACTCTCTCACCGGCGTGACGTGGCTTCCATGTGCCTCTACTATAAATACTTTCTGCTCCGACGAGCTTAGATCACTGGTGCCCCCTAGGTATTAATTTGCACGAGATACTAGATTAGCAACTAGGTCCCACACTTTTACAGTAAAATAGATAAGATGTAATCGCAATTTCTACTCCAACAGCTTCTTTTCTCGCACTTCCCGCCTGTGGAATTCCCTTCCGTATACTTGCATCCCTGACAGCTACAATCTCCAGGAATTTAAATGTAAGGTCAATAGACACATCCTAACACACTAACTCGCACCCATTCTCTCAAACACTCTTCCCACCTACCCAACCCTCATCCTCGGTATCCTTACTCGTCTATCACCCTCCCTCTGACATTTCCTGTATCCAACCACTCTTTCTCATCACTTTCGTTTATGTAACCCCCTAACCACTCTTTCTCATCACATTCCCCTATGTAACACCCAACCACTCTTTCTCATCACTTTCTCCTCTGTAACCCCCTAACCACTCTTTCTCATCGCTTTCCCCTATGTAACCCCCTGCGCAACAGTGAAATGGCTTGCCTGGGGTGAAATGATTAAAAGAAAAAATTAACAACAGAGAGAAAGTGGAAGGTCAGAGAGTGCTAAAGACAATCTAGCTTTCAATGAAGTCATCAGATACACTCAAACAGGAAAACATTGGTTAGGACTAAATAAATGGCAATAGTTGTCAAATACTTCTGGTAAAGATCGCCGAGACATGGTCATCCAAAATGTAAAGAACGAAGAAGATAATAAAAGACTCGTAAAAGGAGTTCAACAATCCCAACAAGTCCAATGGACAAATTGGGAGGAGGCTCTGCAGAAATCTATTACTTGGAAGGACATTTGGCAGATGGCTCCACTCGGGTTGAGTTTTTTAATACGTTCCACATATGACCTGCAACCATCTAAGAACAATCTTGTTAAATGGAAGAAAGAGAGCGATTCTACTTGTTCCCTGTGTATGGAAAATCCACATCTCTTAGAACATGTTCTTAGTTCCTGTAAAACAGCCCTTGGCAATGAAAGATATACATGGAGGCACAATTGTGTTTTGGATGAGCTGGTCAAAATTATAAAGAAATATATGAAGTCTCAGTCATCTAATTCAAACCAGAAATTTGTTGCAGAGGGAAAAAGATATGTCGGTTCTAAACAAACAAATAAATGTCAAGCTATACCCGGAAAAAATTTCTTTAGTTCTGGTAGCATTTGGGAGGTGTCTGCAGTCCTTCCTGGTTGGTGTAATGATAACCCCAAAATAATATCTGCGACCAGATATTGTTCTTCTATCAATGGTGAACTATAAAATCATCCTGGTTGAATTAACATTACCATATGAAAGCCGGATGGAACAAAGCCACGATTATAAAACTAATAAATAAGAAAATCTAAAGTCAGAGATAATAAAGAAGGGGTATAATTGGAGTGGAAATTGGAGCAAGCGGTTTCGTTGCAGGCACTCTGTACCAATTTCTGGGCCAAGCTGGAATCAAAGGGCGTAAAAGGGCGAAAAGTATAAAACGCCTAATAGAAGTAACTGAAAGTAGTTCTTTGTGGATATGGAAAAAGAAATATTCCGTGGAGTATTTCAGCGAATATGATGGCATGAAATGACTGATCATGAATGCGTAATGAGGTTCGACGTTGCATTCTCAGAACGCGAGGTTTGTCGTTTTTCGAAATTTTTCTTAAATTTAATTCCGCCGTTAGACATTTGAACAAGTATAACTACAACACGCTTGTATATCGTTATAATGGGGCCTGACATCAGTGAGGGGGTGCCGGTGTTCAATTGAAACCTTTGATAGGAAGGCCCCGAAACAGTTCACATTCTCTCCTGATGACCCCAATTTAAATATAAATTCGAAAGAAACACATTAAAAGAAGTTCAATGAAGTCACATGCCGTAGAGAAGCTCGGTGGAAATGTCATTGGCATGAGGAGCATTACACATTCAGCTCGCTTCAGGTTAGTTTCAATCACTTTCCTGTAATTTCCTTTTTCTTTCTTTGAAAAAACTGGGGTGGCCAAATAATTATGGCCGGTAGTGTATATTGTGACGAACTTGCTTATATTCCTAATATAGAATCACAAGGAGTTACGCAACACATAAAAAAAAATTAAGATATGGGTTTCTTTCCGATTCGGCTAGACACGAACAACGAGACGGATTTGATTCACAAATGAACACAATGGAAAACAAGAGATAAAGGCGATGAGGTAGAGGATTAAATAAATACTTTATTTCATGTTTGTACAGATAGTAAACGAAAATAATATATATGAGGGTAAATCAGAATATGAAATAAAAAAAAAGCAATGAGACCATAATGAGGATTTCGATATGAGATAAAAGGAGGGGCGATTCTATCAGAAAAGTGAGCATAACACTAACATCAATATTTGACAATCGACACAAAATCAATATGCATGTGATTTTCAACATTTGGCAAACAATACAAAATCGTCTGCATGAAATGTTCAATATGTAACAAACAATACAAAATCGTCTGCATGAAATGTTCAATATGTAACAAACAATACAAAATCGTCTGCATGAAATGTTCAATATGTAACAAACAATACAAAATCGTCTGCATGAAATGTTAAATATGTAACAAACAATACAAAATCGTCTGCATGAAATATTCAATATGTAACAAACAATACAAAATCGTCTGCATGATATGTTCAATATGTAACAAACAATACAAAATCAAACTGCTTGTAACTTACAAACAAGAAATAAACAAATAAGAAATGTAATGAGCTTATCTACTCCAACAGTTTCTTTCCTCGCGCTTCCCGACTGTGGAATTCCCTTCCACACGATTGCTTCCCCGACGGATACAGTCTCCAGATGTTTAAGTGTAAGGTCAATATACACCTCCTAACACACTAACCTGCTCCCATTCCTCCTGACATTCCCTATGTCTAACATTCATTCCTCCTGACATTCCCTATGTCTAACCACTATTTCTCTTTACCTTCCCCTATGTAGCCCCATGTGCAATAGTGGCAGTGGAATGCCTTGCTTGGGGTGAGATGATTAAAACAAAAAATCTATGTTCACACAAAGTTCTCTCTTTTCTTTTTCTTTTTTTTCTTTTCTTTTTAGCGTTTTCGTGAGTCTCACTTCTCAGGTGCTTCTTTCTTTTTCCTCCTCCATATTTTTTTTCTTTTTCTCGTCAGCGAAAAAGGAAAAAAGGCGAAACAGATTATTTTTGTTATCTTTCTTATCTTTTCCTTTCTCCTCGCTGTATAGAAAATTTTATCTTCTTCTTTGATGTTTCTTTTTCTTTTCTCTTCCATATTTTTTTCTTTTCCATTTTGCCTAGGGGTTGAGTTAGGTATAACTTTTCCTTCTTGGTCTGCAGGATGATGTTATCTTTGTTTCAACGTATTCGATGTTGATTTTTTGGAACATATTTCAGCATTGAAAGCTTCTTGGACTTCCGCGGATAAATCCATAGCAAACCGTCGCAAATCATTGCAAATTATCACAATCCTAAATGTTGGTCTAAAATGTCGAATGTCGAATCGAGACTAATTATAGCAAACCATAGCGAGTTATCTCAGCCAATCCGAATGTGACTAATTATAGCAAACCATAGTTAAACGGTCCGTCCGACACGAAGGTTGGACCGGGAATCCTTATAGAAAACCACTGCGTGCCATCGAGATCGGCACGTTTGACCCGAAGGCCAGTACAAGACTAATTATAGCAAATCATCGCAAGCTATCGCGATCGGTCTGTCAGACCTGAAGGCCGGAACGGGACTGATTTCCCATATCCAAATCTTTTGAGTCAAGGTTTTGGCAACATGGATTTCTATCCGTTTGGGCAAAAGCAGGTCACTGACCTTAGTTTCTAGGTTGTTTACATGTCTGGAGAATATCCGCTTCGATCACCATGGTATCGTGTAATCCAGGAGGGGAGTATACACAATTTATAATATATACAATTTTTAAAATTACATGCAAGTTGGACCAAAACTTAATTTTATCTTATTGACGTCAATTTCAACACTTTCTGAATGTATGGACTCTTTATTTAGAGTACTTCTAAAATCTGGGTTTTATTTTCAATAAAGTTTTCCTGTTGTAGGAGCTATTTTCATTTTTAGTCACCCATATTTCAGTTGTTTCGTGAGATGTTCGTAAATCTTTGGCAGGCTCCCATCAAATTTGAAAAGAGAAAACTAAAACAGCATAATATATTTTAAAGACGCCAGCTGATATTGCTTTATAAAGCACACGCAAACACATAAACAGGTAGACAGATAGATATGGAGAGAGGGAGAGAGAGAGAGAGAGACAGAGACAGAGACAGAGACAGAGAGAGAAAGAAAGAGGTAAAGAGATTATTAGCAATGTCAAAAGCCCCTATTAATCAAATTCTTTAATTGTTGAAAGAATCTGGGATTATAGATGAAAAAAATCTGATGATGTTAAACTGATCTATTTGCTACTTTTAAACTTTTTACCACGAATAAAGCGAACCAGTCATCTGATTAATTAACGGAGTCAAGAGTATGCGATTAAGTATCGCAACCAAGAGATTTTATCTTTTAAATGTATTTTACTAAGTGCTGGCTTGCATTTCTATTCTGAAGGATGGTACACATCCTCTCGAGCAAAGCGTATTTTGCTTAAATTTTAATTTTTAGCTACAATGGTTATCATTTATCAACGCAATAGTTGCTAATGGGAGATCGTTACTATCTACCAGCTACTACCTAAAGTTTCACGAGGATGCATTTTGAAAAAATATTTAATTGTTAACTGGGACAAGCACTAGCTTGTAAATTTTAACGCTGCCAAAATGAATCTTAGAGAACTATTTTTCCTTGCATCAGCATTGCTGACGATAACCTCTATAATCTAGCATCTCGTTCGTTTTACGGTTTCATTTTCAACTTTCATGAAGCGGAATCATAATATTGTATCAATTGCTAGGTCTTCTACCAGAAAAAGTTGGATCACTGTATTGTCCCATAAAAATCTTTTTGCCAGAATCGATTTTCAACTAGTTAGTTAAGTGCTATACGTGATACACGCTTGGGTGATCATGTCTTGAAAGAGACATGACTGACTAGGCAAAAGATTTCCCGCAGTCGGTTTTCATCATTTTCTGCGATTGCTAACCAAGGCTATAGAACATAACCTGACCTGCTATTTAACCCACAGCTGAAGGGGGAAGCAACTAATTAGTATCTTTCCCAGGGATATTTTTTATCCATAATGCCTTCAATAATTTTCGTCTTTTTTTACATGTGGGTGATGCTATGATATTATATTACGGATAGGGTTTGGTAGATAAGTGAATGCAACGAATTCAACTGGAATTCGAACTCGGTTTTTCGATTTTTAGTTTCGAGCCGATATCTTCTGCACTACAATAAACATATCCATCTTGCGCATTTATAAATACAATATGCGTTCATGCATTGAATATTGCTGCTACATCTGGTCTGGTGTGCCTTCTATATATCTTGACATTCTTTAAAGAAACCAAATGGTACGTAATATAATCAGTCTTGACCTGGACTATTGACATCAACCATTTTTCACTGCCGTGGCATCCCTATGTTTTTCTATAAATATTTTCATGGAAATTGTTCAAATGACTTTTCCTTCTTGGTATCTCGACCGCATGAATTTAAGCGTCATATTAGATTCGCAACTAGGTTTCATCGTTTTACTGATGAAATAACGAGATCTAACCTTAAGTTCGATTCCAATGATTACTTTTCTTGCGTTTATACTCCGTAGAACTCTCTTCAGGATTTCCTGCTCTTTGCTATCTGCAATCTTCAAAAATTTAAACGCAATATCAATCATTTTCCTGAATCCTGTTCTCTTACTTTGTCTTTTCTCTTCACTAAAGACTTCTCATTTTCTTTCTATCTCAATAACCACCGTGATTGGAGTGAAATTATTCCCTGAAATAATCTGAAGAATTTGTTCCATAGCAAGATGAGTTTTTTTAATGGATAATAATAATAATAATAATAA